>SKCR01024878.1:0-132234 GCA_019454045.1 Zanthoxylum bungeanum | reverse complement strand
ACTACCAATGGGATTCCGCGGGGTCTATCCAGAGCGAAGCTGTTTTCCGTACCATCGGTAAAACACAACCTCCTATCGCACTTGCATAAGTATCCAATACTTAAATATATGAGAACTATGCCGTCGTGCCCTCACAACGTGCATAAGCGCAATACTAGTCTATTCCGCATTATGTCCAGTCTCGATAATACTACGACTAGGGATATTTAATGATTAAACCTTTGGGACTGATACTGTCTCATATCATTCTCAGTCCAGGTACTAATCATATGGACTTTCG
This sequence comes from Zanthoxylum bungeanum, assembly GCA_019454045.1. NCBI lineage: Eukaryota > Viridiplantae > Streptophyta > Magnoliopsida > Sapindales > Rutaceae > Zanthoxylum > Zanthoxylum bungeanum. Next base: position 131,954 of record SKCR01024878.1, on the reverse strand, counting down.
CCATTTATAAGTCAAAGTAAATAATATTACAAAACGGCAAAAGGCAATTTCATTATCACATAGTTAATTTTGTACAATAATACAATATCATTTACAAACAGTGACGCTATGGGACATAATGTCTAACAAATTTAATACTTTTTAAATCTAAAGATAGTTTATTGTCAAGTATATTAAATTAAGCACTAAAGTCATCATCATATAAATCTCCGAAGATTTATGCTCTACTTATTTGCTAATTTGGGCCTAGTCATAATAAGTATTTATCAAATAAATTAACCTATTATTTATCCCAATATGAAAATTAAATCATTTAAAACATTTAATCCAAGGATTATATATTTTAAATATTCAACTTTTCAATTCTTTCTGATTTCAATAGTCCAACTATTAATCAATTTATAAGGTACTATTTTATAATGATTACAATAATCCAATTATTTAATCAACTATAATTTTAATATTGATTACTAAATCCAATTATAAAATCAACTATCATTTAATTCAATTATATTGATTACTATAATCCAATTATAAAATCAACTATATATTGAATGAGTTTGTTTGTATATAGTCCAACTATATATATTTTTAAAACAACATAAAATATTAGTCCAACTAATACTTTTGATTAATATGACGAATAAAATATAGATGAGCGCGTTTAGCGAGTATTCAAACGAATGTTGCAAATTCAATACTTGCCTCCCACTATTTTTCGTCGAGCCTCTAACCCTCTGTCGAGTACTCGAGGAAACCGTGTTCCTAGTGGGCTAGGATCCCGTTAAATATCACACAATCTTGACTTTGGCCAACAAATTGTATGATAATTAACTAAGTAGATCTCGAAGATCAATTGGATCTCATCCAACTCCTAGATCCGGTAGGTGGACATCCAAGTCCCAAACATATATCTATATATGCCTATACATCGAATGTATACCCTAACCTTTTTCCTCTGAATCAACTAGGCCTTGGCTTTGGCACAACAAACCTAATGATCCCAGTCAAGCGCGGACCCATTGACCATGGAAGCTTCGTAATCAATGTCGTTGGACAAGAAGTGGTCTTGACTTTGGCCAACAAACCACAACTTGGACAAGACACCAATATGGAACAAAGCTTCGTGATTCAAACACATCTTCGACGGACAAGGGCTTGACTTTGGCCAACAACCCATGCCAATCTAGGATCTTGAGTAAGAATCACTCAATGGAAGGAAAAGACGCATGATATTTGATGAGGGCTTTTCGCGTGCAAATTGGCTACCAATTTAATTATCTTTGTTAAGGTCTCATCATCATACACCCTTAAACATGCATTCTAAACACATAATAAAGCGCATATGAAAATAAATAATAATGATATCCGGATGGATACTTAACACATTGATCCTAGATCAAATCTCTCCCTTTCTCACTCAAGCTAGCACTTGTATTACTTCTACCCCTTACACTACACTTCTAAAGAAACCTCATATACATAGAGGGGAATAGGTGAGAACAGAATACAAAGAGAATAGAGGTGATAAGGCTGGACACGCAGGTCCAATTTAATAAATCGAATTTATTACAACAATTTCTAAAATTGCCCACCCATCTAATATCCATCCGATATACTTATTCATTCAACACAACCACGTATTCACACACATAAGCATGCTATCAATCAATCTAATCAAATTAATTAATCTGATAATTAAGTGATCATCCAATGTTCAAACAACGATTTGATTTTGTTCGAGTCAAACTCGTTTTTGCGAATAAGTACTTAAAGTACGAATTCATGAATAAATTAAACTACATCATTAAATCTAATTTAACATGTATTTAATACTAATTCACTATTCAATTCCAAATTAAATATTACAATTTTATTTAATAAACCTTTTACGATTAAATTCCAAATTTAATCGTAATGCGTCTCAAAGACCGATTAACGTCCAACGTCAATTCAATTAAAGTCCAATGGGCTTTTAATTGATTTCTTAAGGCGTGGACTTTTGGTCAACTCGGGTCAAACCGATAACCAAAGCCCAATCCGGGATTTACCCCATAAGCCCATAAATCAATCTTGGCCCATTAGGCCCAATTGAACTTTAAAGGTTCATTAGTTGCATTTGGGCTTTATGGTTAAGGTTTTGGGCCCAATTGGATCCAATCCATTTGGCCTAAACCCAACTTGATAAAATCAAGCCCAATAGGCCCAATTACAACATTAAAGTCCAATTTCCAAAATTAGGCCCAATTAATTAAATATACAAAATCCAATTTCATATTCAATTAACCTAAAGTGTATTACATGATTAATCAACTAAATCAATATTTCTAAAACACTAAATTAGTCCAATTAATCATACTCAATTCATTATTATATGTCCAACACACAAATTGAAAAATCAAACCCATTTACATGCTTTTATGCTCTCGGCCAAGGAGGGATTTTGTGTCCGATTCGGTTTCGATCCAATCGAACCCACAATCGACATTAAATCAACATCCTAAATGATTTCATACACACCCAATGTTCATAAAATCAAAAATATACCAAGACATTAGGGCAATAAGCAATTCGGCCAACATATAGAATTTAAGGATTTTTGTCCAATTCGAAATCCAATCCAATTCGATTCAAATTAACATCATCCTACATGATTCTAACTTCATCCAATGAATCAAAATCAAAAATTCCAAGAATCCAAAATTCACCATCATATTCGGCCAACTCACAAATTTGGGCAAAATTGATCCAATCACATTTTATTGAAATTGATCAAATCAATCATCAATTCAACATATATTAAGCATGCTCAAACATCCAATTTTGTTAAATCATGCTCAAATACAAAATACCCAATTTTAAGCCCTACATTTTTCATGCTTGAACCTAAGGCTCTTGATGCCATTGTTGGTTTAAATCAAGGTCCCAAGATTACAAGCCATGAAAACATGCGTGAATACACCAACGGAGGTAGCGGAATACTCACATCGATCGGTTGAGTCGATTTGGAGACGATTGAAGGCCAAAAACGCACTGCCAAGGACGCCCAACTGCAGCAGTCCACTGTCTCCAAAAACAGAAATTTGAGATGCGAAACGGAGCTCCTAGCTTCGTCGAACGGATCCCGGCTCATGGTCGAACCTCCCTACCACCTTCGCAAGACTCGTAGTGTGCTAGCACTTGGATTTTTCACCATGAAAACCCAACTCTTGCTTCCCTAATGCTCACGTTTTTCTGGTTCAAAACCAGTCCATTATGTTCTGTTTTGGGCGTGAGAGTTAGAAGAGAAATGAGAGAGATGATGATTGTGTATTAGTTGTTAGAAAGTAAAAAAACATTTACCTTATATACTTTCCAAAATATATTAAAGGTAATACATAAAATTGGCTTTCAAAAAGTCAATCAAAACTTTCCAACAACTACACTATAGCAACAACTTCTATCAATCAAAGTAACAAGTTGCTTTGTCAATCAATCAATCAATCACATCAATCAATCACATCACTCAAAGTGACATTTGATTTGACGCTTGATGTGACGAATGACTTGACGCTTGATGCGACTTGCGTTGCCGCACTCGAATTCGAAATACGAATGCGCTCGCAATCACACTCGGGCTCGGGTTCGCTAATTCCAAATTAACGATTTTTCCGTCGCGTCGTAATTAGATGATTATGCCTAGCGAATTCACTATTCACATCGCTAACGAATTAATTCTAAATTAATTCGTTCGCCCGAATTAAAATCTAATTTTAATTCCGCGTCGAAATCTAATTTCGTTTAATATATCGAATATATTAATTTAATCGATTAATTCCAAATTAATCATCTCTCTCTTTAGACGATATTTTATCCTAGATAAAATATCTCCGTAATTAATCCTAGATTAATTTTCTCTCTCTTCTATATAATCCCAGATTATTCAAGAGTGCGAGTTGTGCGTCATCGGTGGATTATCGGGAAGCGACCCATGAGATCTCCGGATAAGTTGGCAGTAAATACGGTCGTCGGAGTATCCGAATCACGTACGTACCAAGTACTACGTTCTACCGATTTACGAGACAAGGTCGACTCCTAGCAAAGCACCAAGTCTACCAATTCTCCGGACATATCCATCTAAGAATTAAGATCTGTATCAAGCGTAGTATACTATTGTATTGTGTATATCGGCCCAGTATCGGATAGTCACGTGCTAGGCCTGGGGCTGGATAAGTGTCTGCCCCGTACGAAGCACATGTCGGATGTCTGGTAACTAGTCTCTATAATCGGATATACATGACCTTGTCATAATATCCCGATGGCCGCGCAGCACTTAAGAGCACTAATACCGTATCCTGCGTGACATCATCTCCACTATGACTGGAGTGATATTTCCGTCTTGACATCACATCCAATGCACTACGATTCTCAATATACCCGGCATTGGCGTACACAGAACCGGTTAGAGTCCTATACGACCTCAACTAAAGTATATTGATTGTCGTAAGCATTAGCGATGTAAGTCTCAAGTTAAGACTATACACACCTACCCTGATTTCGGCCTCCCATAGACACATATTCATAATACCAATGGGATTCCGAGGGGTCTATCCAGAGCGAAGCTGTTTCCCGTACCATCGTGTGAAACACGACCTCCTATCGCACTTGCATAAGTATCCAATACTTATATATATGAGAACTATGCCGTTGTGCCCTCACAACGCACACAAGTGCAATACTAGCCTATTCCGCATTATCGATGTCCAGTCTCGATAATACTCCGGCTAGGGATATTTAATGATTAATCCTTCGGGGACTGATACTGTCTCATATCATTCTCAATCCAGGAACGAATAATCATAGGGACCTCTCTTCATTTATATATCTAAGGTGATCTAATCACAAATGATGAGAGTGCAATTTCCTTGTCACATAGTTAATTTGCTACAACAACACAATGATCTGTGCAAATAGTGACGCTATGGGTCATATTATCCAACAAAATTCGAGCGCGGCACGCAAGTCAAATCAAGCGTCAAATCGCTAGTCGCATCAAGCGTCAAATCACATGTCACTTTGAGTGATGTGACACTTGATTTGATTGATTGATGGATTGATTGATGGAAGTTGATGGCTAGCATTTAATGCTATTTTGGAGCAAAAAAATTATGTTGACTTTTGGAAAGCTTTTACACAAATTGTGTATATGTTTATTATTTGTTTTTGGAAATCAAATTAACCATATACACAACTTCTCTCCTTCTCTCTCTTTCTCATCTCTCTTTTGGCAGTTCACTGCCTATTCTTCACTGGTTCAGTTTTGGCGTGAAGAATGGAAGCTTGAGTGGTGAGATTTATGGCAAATTTCTAGAGAGCTAGCACTCTGAGAGACATACGAAAGTGATAGGGAAGTCCACCCATGAGCCGGGAACCATTCGACGGAGCTTGGAGCTTGATGAAGGACCAAAATGGAGGAGCATGGACTGCTCACTACCGAACCAGTCCACTGCCGAGCAAAATCAAATTTTGTTACCTCTGCGTCGTTCAACCGATCGATGTGAGTATTCCGCAACTTCTTCGATTTGTATTCACACTTGATTCATGGTTATTATTGATCTTAGGACCTTAATAGAAACCAACAATGGCATCTAGAGCAAGGTTTGAGCATGAAATGTTTATGGCTTAAAATTTGGGTAAAATTGATTTTGAGCATAAATTATGAAATTGGATGATTAAGTATGCTTGAATGTGTTTTATATGATGATTGATTGGATCAATTTGTTGAAATAATGTTTGGAACATTTTTCCCCAAAAATTTGGGCTTGGCCGAATTGAATAGTTCCCTAATAGTCTTGGAATTTTTTGATATTTGATCATTGGATGACTTGAATCAATTGGGGATGTTGATTTAATATTGATTGCGGATTCAATTGGATTGAAATCCAAATCGGTTTAAAATTCCATATGATTGCCGAGAGTTATAAGCATGTAATTGGGTTTGATTTTAATCAAAATGTGTTGGACATGTGATGATGATGATGAACATGATTAATTGGGCTAATTGGTGTTTTGGAAATATTGAATTGGTTAATTAATTGTGTTATACACTTTAGTTTAATTAAACCTTAAATTTGGAATCTTTGTGTTTGGTTAAATGGGCTTAAAATTGGATTTGGGTATTTAATGTTGTAAATGGGCTTATTGGGCTTTGTTCTACAAACTTAGGTTTAGGCCAAAAGGATTGGATCCAATTGGGCCCAAAACCGGATCCATAAAGTCCAAATGCGACTTAATGGACCTTTAAAGTTTAATTGGGCCTAATGGGCCAAAATTGATTTTTGGGCTTATGGGGTAATTCCCGGATTGGATTTTGGTTGTTCGGTTTGACCCGAGTTGACCAAAATTCCACGCCTTAAGAAATTAATTAAAAGCCCATTGGACTTTAATGAAATTGACGTTGTGTTGGTTTCTATAATTAGTCCCAAAGAAAGATTAAGCCATAGAAATACATATAACATACATGCAAAGCTAGAAACATGGCGGAATCATACTTACTAAGCTTTGTGATGAAAATGGTGAAGACAATCCTTGAGTCTTCAATGGTGGAAGTTTCGGCCAAGATGAAGAGGAAGAGAAGCTCCAAGTCTTCAAGTGTTCCAAGCTCCAAGGTTGTTTCCCTATCACCTCTTTCGATCCTTGCTTGTGCTAGCAAAAATGGAGAATGAAAACAATTTTTCTGCCCTTCAATGAAGCTCACGGCGTGAGCAAAGGAAGAAGAGGAGAGTGAGACTTTTCAATTTTGTTATCACTTGTTTCCAAAACCGTGAGTGACAAATGAAAAGCAAAATGAAATGATATCAAATACCAAATGAATTTTTTAATCAAAAAAACCCTTCAAAAACCGTGAAAGGTTTTTCCCTCCAAAGGAAAATTCATCATTTGCCATCATTATCTCACATTGAGAATAGAGACAATGTATCATCCCTTAAAGGTGACTAGATACATCCATCATCTATTCGTATCAAGTAATGAGATATCGCGATGTGATTTGCGGATTCCACCCGTTTCAAAATACGAATGTGTCCGCAAACACTTTCGGGCCCAAATTTGCTAATTCCGAATTAACGAATTTCCGTCGCGACGAAGAATAAATAATTACGCCTAGCAGAATTATTATTCAGATCGCTAACGAATTAATTCTAAATTAATTCGTTTGCCCGAATTAAAATCCGATTTTAATTCCGCGTCGAAATCTGATTCGTTTAATAATATATCGAATATATTATTTTATCGATTAATTCCAAATTAATCGATCTCTCTCTCTCTCTCCTAATAAGGCATTTTATCCAAGATAAAGTTTCTCCGCAATTAATCCAAGATTAATAAAGTTCGAATCAAACATCATAGGTGAATCTTCAGGAAGCGGCCCAAGAGATCTCCGGATATGTTGGCAGTAAATACGGTCGTTGGATAATCCAAACACGTACGTACCTCGTACTACGTTTTTACCGATTTACAAGACAAGGTTGGCTTCTAGCAAAGCGCCATGCCTACCCAATTCTCCAGAAATATTCTTACTGGAATATTCGATCTTTATCAAGCGTAGTATACCGTAGTATTGCGTACATCGATCCAGTATCGGATGATCACATGTTAGGCCTGGGGCTGGAAATGTGTCTGCCCCGTACGAAACATATATCGGATATCAAACAACTAGTCTCTTTAAATCGGACACTCCAGACCTGGTCATATTGTCCCGACGGTTGCAACCTTTTATAGAGTACTAGTTATGTATCCAGTGTGATTATCATCTCCATATGTCTGAAGTGATACTTCCATCTTGACATCACATCCAGTACACTATGATTCTCGATAAACCCAGAAGAGGCGTACACAGAACCGGTTAAAGCCCCGAACCACCACAACCAAAGTTTACCGATTGTCGCAAGTACTAGCGATGCAAGTCTCAGGTTAAGACCATATACACCTACCCTGATGCGGCCTCCCATAGACATGCAGACATACTACCAATGGGATTCCGCGGGGTCTGTCCAGAGCGAAGCTGTTTTCCGTACCATCGGTAAAACACAACCTCCTATCGCACTTGCATAAGTATCCAATACTTAAATATATGAGAACTATGCCGTTGTGCCATCACAACTCGCACAAGTGCAATACTAGTCTATTCCGCATTATCGATGTCCAATCTCGATAATACTCTGACTATGGATATTTAATGATTAAACCTTTTATATTGATACTGTCTCATATCATCTCAATACGGAACTAATCATATGGACTTTTGCCATTAATATGTTAAAGTAAACAATTTTACAAAACGGAAAAAGGCAATTTCATTATCACATAGTTAATTTTGTACAATAATATAATATCATTTACAAAATAGTGAGGCTATGGGTCATAATGTCTAACTTGGCCTATAGCCAGTCACTCAAGCATCTAATACCTGAACTATGTATATGTCGTTCAAACACTTACTGAAGAACAGCCTTCGTCAGCGGATCTGCAATGTTGTCATCTGATGCGACCTTCTCGACTTTTACATCGCCACGATGTATAATCTCCCGAATCAGATGGTAACGCCGAAGAACATGCTTGGATCGTTGATGAGACCTTGGTTCCTTAGCTTGTTATATAGCCCTGTTATTGTCACAATACAATGGCACGGGCTCAGCAGCTAACGGAACTACTCCTAATCCGATTAGGAATTTTCGGATCCAAACTGCCTCCTTTGCTGCTTCCGATGCAGCAATATACTCCGCTTCAGCTGTTGAATCGGCAACAGTATCTTGCTTGGAATATTTCCAGCTCACTGCTCCGTTATTCAAACAAAAAATGTACCCCGATTGCGACTTGAAGTCGTCCTTGTCGGTTTGGAAACTTGCATCGGTGTACCCAGACACCCCAAGTTCTCCACCTCCATAAATTAAGAAAGCATCCTTAGTTCGTCTAAGATACTTAAGGATATTCTTAACAGCCATCCAGTGACCTTCACCTGGATCAGCCTAATAGCGACTGCACATGCTCAAAGCATATGATACATCAGGTCGCGTACATATCATGGCATACATGATCGATCCGACTGCCGAGGCGAACGGTATCCGACTCATGTTATCTCTCTCTTCTTTAGTCTTAGGACATATGTCCTTAGACAGAAGGATACCACGCGACATTGGCATCAATCCCTTCTTGGATTGATCCATGTTGAATCGCTTCAACACTTTGTCAATACATGTACTTTGGGAGAGTCCAAGCAGCTTTCTAGATCTATCCCGGTAGATCTTTATTCCCAGAATAAAGGCTGCTTCTCCCAGATCTTTCATGGAGAATTTTAATGAAAGCCAAGCTTTCACCGACGTTAGCATGGGAATGTCATTGCCTATAAGCAATACGTCGTCGACATAAAGGACAATAAAAGTTAGTGCTCTCCCACTAACCTTCTTGTATACACAAGGGTCATCATCGTTTTGTATGAAATCATATTCTTTTATGATCTCATCAAAACGCTGATTCCATGACCGTGATGCTTGCTTCAATCCATAAATGGATCGATTTAACTTACAAACCTTGTTTGCAAGTCTAGGTACGATAAAACCGTCAGGTTGTTGCATATAAACATCCTCCAAAAGGTTTCCGTTAAGGAAAGCGGTTTTAACGTCCATCTGCCATATCTCGTAATCGAAATATGCAGCTATTGCAAGCATTATCCGAATGGATTTAATCATGGCAACGGGTGAGAAAGTTTCGTCATAATCAATACCATATTGTTGACGATACCCCTTTGCTACAAGCCTAGCTTTGTACGTTTGTACATTGCCATCCATGTCGGTCTTCTTCTTGAAGATCCATCTGCATCCAATAGGCTTTACGCCTTCTGGTGCATCAACCAGTGTCCAAACTTGGTTGGCATACATGGAATCCATCTCGGACTTCATGGCATCTTGCCATAAAGCGGAATCAATATTCTGTATTGCTTCCTCATACGTAGTCGGTTCATTATCCTCAATAAGATTAATATCTACATGAGGTGAGATCAGGAACCCATACCTCTCAGGTACCTTCCTGACTCTCTCCGACCTACGCGGTCCTTGTGTATCTGAAGATTGTGGTACAGACTCATCCTGGATGGTCTGTTTATGTTCCGTCGTTGATTCATTGCCAGGAATAGTATCACTACGATTTTCATCGAGCTCCACTTTCCTCCCACTTACCACTGCATCTAGGAATTCCTTCTCAAGGAAAAATGCATGTAGAGCAACAAACACTTTGTTCTCTTGTGGGTGATAGAAGTAATATCCTTTGGTTTCCTTAGGATATCCCACGAAAAGGCATTTATCTGATTTGGGTTCTAGTTTGGTACCTTCCAAACGTTTAACATATGCCCAGCATCCCCAAATCTTCAGGAAAGAGAAACCTGGTTTCCTTCCTGTCCATTTCTCATATGGAGTCTGTTCAACAGACTTTGACGGAACCTTATTCAAAATAAGTACCGCACTGGTTAATGCGTATCCCCAGAAGGATATTGGTAGCTCAGTCCAACTCATCATCGACCTTACCATGTCTAACAAGGTACGGTTTCTCAGTTCAGACACACTGTTTAATTGCGGTGTTCCAGGAGGAGTCCACTGTGAAAGAATACCATTTTCTTTCAAGTAATATTGAAACTCATAACTTAAGTATTCGCCACCACGGTCCGACCGCAATGTCTTAATACTCTTTCCTGTTTGTTTTTCTACTTCGTGTCGAAACTCTTTGAATTTCTCAAAAGTTTCCGACTTGTGTCTCATTAGATACACATAACCATAACGAGATGCATCATCCGTAAAGGTTACGAAGTAATGATATCCACCTCTAGCCTGGCTAGACATGGGCCCACATACGTCGCTATGAACGAGGGCTAACAGTTCTGTGGCACGTTCACCTTTACTACTAAAAGGTGTTTTAGGCATTTTGCCTAAAAGACAAGATTCGCAGACATCATATGAATTAAGATCAAATCTGTCCAAGTACCCACTCTTCGAAAGTGTGGATATGCGAGTCTTGTTATGTGTCCTAGACGACAATGCCACATGTAAGCTTCATCTTTTAGATTACTCTTTTTGAGCCTTTTGTTTGTTATTTTATGTTTAGGAGATTCATTTATATTCAAAATATAAAGGCCATTATTTGCTACAGCAGTGCAAATTTCTGCATCATTTTTATATAAATAACACCCAGTGTTTCTAAATACAAAAGTGTACCCATGCTGGGTTAACAAAGATACAGATATGATATTCCTAGTCAAACTAGGTATATAATAACAGTTCAAAAGTTTAAGCATATGCCCCGAGGGCAATTCCAAAACAAAAGTCCCTACAGCCAAAACAGCAACTGGAGTTCCATTTCCGACTCGTAGATCAACCTCCCCTGAAGTTAGCATCCTGCTATCCTGCAGATCCTGCAAATCAGTACATATATGAGCAGCACAACCAGAATCAAAAATCCAATTTTTAAAACTAGAAGTAGTCATATTTATCTCAATAACAAACATTCCAGAGGCTAGTGCCTTGCCTGCCTTGATATCCTCCCTTAGTCCCTTGCCCATTCGGCAGTCACGTTTCCAGTGACCCTTCTTGCCGCAGTTGAGGCAGACATCTTGAGATTTTTCCATTGGCTTCCCAGAAGCTTTTGTCAACTTGCCTTTGCCCTTTTTCTTATGTTTCTTCTTCCTCACCCCTCCAGTAGCTTTGGGCCCAGCCTTTGGCCTCTAAGAGGTCGATGCAAAGTGCGCCTCGCGCTTGCCCCCTTTTTGGAGTTCCTTTTCAGACTCCTTCAAGATGGATAACAGCTCTCCAAGAGTGTCATCCGTATCCATCAACTTATAGTTGATTATGATTTGTCTCCAAGTATCAGGAAGTGACTGTAAGATTAAATCTATTGTCAGCTCAGCCTCCAAGACTATTCCCATATTGGCCAACTCATCAATATCGGTGATCATTTGAGCCCCGTGGGCCTCAACTGATGCGCCTTCAGTCATTCGGGCGCGGAAGAGTTTCTTCACCAACTCGTACCTTTCCATCCGCTTGTTGGAGCGGTGGAGATCTCGCAGTCTAGCCATCATACTATAAGAATCCAAGTCCCTATTCTGGCGACGAAAGTGCTGAGTCATCGAAGCTAACATAATAGCCTGAGCTGTGTCACAATCATTGCTGTGAGTTTTCCATAACTCCAGCTCAAGTGGGTCAGTGGGCTTAGGCGGGAGAGGTGTTTGTACAGTGTACAGCATCCTCTCAGCCCCAAGGACTATCCTCAGGTTCATTTCCCAATCAGCAAAGTTTGTGCCCTTAAAGACATTGTCACCCATGATGATGTCTCGGACATTTACCTTGCTTGCCATCTCAACTACGATAGTCCAACTATCTAGTTAACGATAAAATGGGTACAGTCATACTGTTACAAGAAAAAATAAAAATGAATTAGTCCAACTAATTTTAATTAATTAAACGAAATAATTTTGAAAGACGCGTATGGCTAAGTATCTGAATGAAATTGCAAATTCAATACTAGCCTCCCACTATTTTTATCAAGTCTCTAACCCTCTGTTGAGAACTCGGGAAATCATATTTCCTAGTGGGCTAGGATCCCGTTAAATAACACACAACCTTGACTTTGGCCAACAAGCTGTATGCTATTTAACTAGGTAGATCTCAAAGATCAATTGGATCCCATCCAATTCCTAGATCCGGTTAGGTGGACATCCAAGTCCAAAACATATGTATATTCACTTATGTCAATGTATCTAATACATTTTCCTAACCATATCCTCCGAACCATCTAGGCCTTGGCTTTGGCACAACAAACCTAATGATTCCGATTAAGCGGGACCCATTGACAAGGAAAGTTTCGTAATCAATGTCGTTGGACAAGAGGTGATCTTGACTTTGGCCAACAAATCACAACTTGGACAAGACACCGATGTGGAACAAAACTCTCATGATTCAAGTACATCCTCAATTGACAAAGGTCTTGACTTTGGCCAACAAACCAATGCCAATTTTGGATCTTGAACAAGAATCATTCAATGGAAGGATAATTGCTTAATATAAATTGAGGGATTTTGCGTAATTGGCAACCAATTTATTATCTTTGTTAGGTCTCATCATCATACACCCTTAAGCATGCTTCTAAAACATCATAAAGTGCATAAAGTAAATTAATAGTGATATACGGATGGATATATAAAACAACTTGTTCCTAGAACAAATCACTCCCTTTCACTCCCAGCTAGCAATATTCTACTTCTACCCAATTACATAATACAATAAGAGAAACCTCATTTACATTGAGGGGAATTAGGTGAGAAGAGAATACAAAGAGATAAAAGAGATAAGGCTGGACACGCAGGTCCAATTTATAAATTCTAAATTTACAATAATTTCTAAAATTACCCTTTCCCTTCTAATATCCATCCGCTATACACTATTCATTCATCACATACATGTATATTCATTCAAGACATGCTATACAACCAATCAAATCCAATTAATTAGTCTTTGTTTAAGTGATCATCCAATGTTCAATCAACGGTTTGATTTTGCGCGAGTCCAACTCGTTTGAGAATAAGTACATAAGGTACGAATTCATGAATTATATCGAACTACCCGTTAAATCCAATTTAAGTCGCATTCAATATTAATTCAATTTATTTAATTCCAAATTAAATGTTTACACTTTTAATGTGCTTTTAAAGATTAGATTCTAAATCTTATCAAATTGGGTCTCCAAGCCCAACTAACATCCAATGTGTGTTTAATTAAAGTCCGATGGGCTTTCAATTGATTTATAAAGGCTTGGGCTTTGGTCAATGTGGGTCAAACCCAATTACCAAGCCCAAATAAGGAATCACCCTTAAGTGCCATAAAATCAATTTCAAGCCCATAAGGCCCAATTAAACATAAAAGCCCATTAATTAAATTTTAACATTCCAAATTTTAAAATTCAATTGATTAAAGTGTAATTGCATGATTAATTCATTAAACCAAATATTTCAAAAATACCAATTTAATTTATTAATCATCAATTGTTCAAAACACTTGTCTAACATTTATTTGAACAAAAAATCAAGTCCTTTAACATGTCATGTTGTATTCGGCCAAGAGGGATTTTTGCGGTTCGATTTGTTTTTCAATCCAATTGAATTACTAATCTATATCCCGTATGGATTTTAAGTCATCTAATGAACTTGAAAGCAAAAAATCCAATTAAGTGAAAAGACCTCCATTTTCGGTCAAAGCAACAATTTTGGGGAAAAAAATCATCCAATGCATTTTTCTCAAAATTGATCATGTATTACATCAAATATCATACATATAAGCATACTCAAATCATCTAATGAACTTGTGCATGCAAAATACCAAACCAGTAAAATGACCTACACATTCGGCCAAGGCATCAATTTTGGGGAAAAATTATCCAATGCATTTTTCTCAAAATTGATCATGTATTTCCAATGCATTTTTCTCAAAATTGATCATGTATTATATCAAATATCATACATATAAGCATACTCAAATCATCTAATGAACTTGTGCATGCAAAATATTCAACTTAGTGGAAGTACCTCACATTCGGCCAAAGCAACATTTTGGGGAAAAATCATCCAATGCATTCTTCTCAAAATTTATCATGTATTATATCAAATATCATACATATAATCATGCTTAAGTCATCAAATAAACTTGTGCATGAAAAATTTCAAACCAATGGAAGCACCTCCACATTCGGCCAAGACAACCACTTTGGGGAAAAATCATCCAATGCATTTTTCTTAAAATTGATCATGTAATATATCATATAACATACATATAAGCATACTTTAGCATCCAATTTAACAAGAACATGCTTCAATCAATTTTCCCCAAATTAACCCTAATGTATTTCATGCTTAAACATGGCTCCATGATACCATTGTTGGTTTCTATAATTAGTCCCAAAGAAAGATTAAGCCATAGAAATACATATAACATACATGCAAAGCTAGAAACATGGCGGAATCATACTTACTAAGCTTTGTGACGAAAATGGTGAAGACAATCCTTGAGTCTTCAATGGTGGAAGTTTCGGCCAAGATGAAGAGGAAGAGAAGCTCCAAGTCTTCAAGTGTTCCAAGCTCCAAGGTTGTTTCCCTATCACCTCTTTCGATCCTTGCTTGTGCTAGCAAAAATGGAGAATGAAAAACAATTTTTCTGCCCTTCAATGAAGCTCACGGCGTGAGCAAAGGAAGAAGAGGAGAGTGAGACTTTTCAATTTTTGTTCTCACTTGTTTCCAAAACCGTGAGTGACAAATGAAAAGCAAAAATGAAATGATATCAAATACCAAATGAATTTTTTAATCAAAAAACCCTTCAAAAACCGTGAAAGGTTTTTCCCTCCAAAGGAAAATTCATCATTTGCCATCATTATCTCACATTGAGAACAGAGACAATGTATCATCCCTTAAAGGTGACTAGATATATCCATCATCTATTCGTATCAAGTAATGAGATATCGCGATGTGATTTGCGGATTCCACCCGTTTCAAAATACGAATGTGTCCGCAAACACTTTCGGGCCCAAATTCGCTAATTCCGAATTAACGAATTTCGGTCGCGACGAGAATTAAATAATTACGCCTAGCGGAATTATTATTCAGATCGCTAACGAATTAATTCTAAATTAATTCGTTTGCCCGAATTAAAATCCGATTTTAATTCCGCGTCGAAATCTGATTTCGTTTAATAATATATCGAATATATTATTTTATCGATTAATTCCAAATTAATCGATCTCTCTCTCTCTCTCCTAATAAGGCATTTTATCCAAGATAAAGTTTCTCCGCAATTAATCCAAGATTAATAAAGTTCGAATCAAACATCATAGGTGAATCTTCAGGAAGCGACCCAAGAGATCTCCGGATATGTTGGCAGTAAATACGGTCGTTGGATAATCCAAACACGTACGTACCTCGTACTACGTTTTTACCGATTTACAAGACAAGGTTGGCTTCTAGCAAAGCGCCATGCCTACCCAATTCTCCAGAAATATTCTTACTGGAATATTAGATCTTTATCAAGCGTAGTATACCGTAGTATTGCGTACATCGATCCAGTATCGGATGATCACATGTTAGGCCTGGGGCTGGAAATGTGTTTGCCCCGTACGAAACATATATCGGATATCAAACAACTAGTCTCTTTAAATCGGACAATCCTGACCTGGTCATATTGTCCCGACGGTTGCAACCTTTTATAGAGTACTAGTTATGTATCCAGTGTGATTATCATCTCCATATGTCTGAAGTGATACTTCCATCTTGACATCACATCCAGTACACTACGATTCTCGATAAACCCAGAAGAGGCGTACACAGAACCGGTTAAAGCCCCGAACCACCACAACCAAAGTTTACCGATTGTCGCAAGTACTAGCGATGCAAGTCTCAGGTTAAGACCATATACACCTACCCTGATGCGGCCTCCCATAGACACGCAGACATACTACCAATGGGATTCCGCGGGGTCTGTCCAGAGCGAAGCTGTTTTCCGTACCATCGGTAAAACACAACCTCCTATCGCACTTGCATAAGTATCCAATACTTAAATATATGAGAACTATGTCGTTGTGCCATCACAACTCACACAAGTGCAATACTAGTCTATTCCGCATTATCGATGTCCAATCTCGATAATACTCTAACTAGGGATATTTAATGATTAAACCTTTTATATTGATACTGTCTCATATCATCTCAATACGGAACTAATCATATGGACTTTTGCCATTAATATGTTAAAGTAAACAATTTTACAAAACGGCAAAAGGCAATTTCATTATCACATAGTTAATTTTGTACAATAATACAATATCATTTACAAAATAGTGACGCTATGGGTCATAATGTCTAACACGTTGGACGTTAATCGGGCTTTGAGACCCGTAATGATTACATTTGGAATTTAAGTCATAAAAGTTCATTAATAAAGTGTAATGTTTAATTTGTAATTAAATAAGCGAATTAGAATTGAATGCATATTAAATTTGATTTAATGATGTAGTTTAATTTAATTCGAGAATTCATACTTTGAGTACTTATTCGCAAAATGAGTTTGACTCGAACAAAATCAAATCGTTGTTTGAACGTTGGATGATCACTAATTATCAGATTAATTAATTGGATTAGATTGATTGATAACATGCTTGTGTGAATACATGGTTGCGATGCATGAATAATGTATATCGGATGGATATTAGATGGGTGGGGCAATTTTAGAAATTGTTGTAATAAATTTGATTTATTAATTGGACCTGCGTGTCCAGCCTTATCACCTCCTTATTCTTTGTATTCTCTTCTCACCTATTCCCCTCAATGTAAATGAGGTTTCTTTAGAAGTGTAGTGTAACGGGTAGAAGTAAATACTTGTGCTAGCGGGAGAGAGAAAGGGAGAGATTTGATCGAGGATCAATTGTATAAAGTATCCATCTGCATATCATTATTATTTATTTATACGCGCTTTATTATGTGTTTAGAATGCATGTTTAAAGGTGTATGATGATGAGACCTTAACAAATATAATAAATTGGTTGCCAATTTGCACTCGAAAAACCCTCGCTCAATATTAAGCGTATTTCATTCCATTGAGTGATTCTCACTCAAGATCCGAGACTGGCATTGGCTTATTGGCCAAAGTCAAGGCCTTTGTCCGTCGAGGATGTGTTTGAATCAGGAGAGCTTTGTTCCATATTGGTGTCTTGTCCAAGTTGTGGTTTGTTGGACAAAGTCAAGACCACTTCTTGTCCATCGACATTGATTACGAAGCTTTCCATGGTCAATGGGTCACGCTTAACTGGGATCACTAAGTTTGTTATGCCAAAGCCAAGGCTTAGTTGATTCAGAGGAAAAAGGTTAGGTAATACATTGGATGTATTGGCATACATAAGATATATGTTTCGGACTTGGATGTCCCCCTACCGGATCTAGGAATTGGATTGGATCCAATCGATCTTAGAGATCTACCTAGTTAATTATCATACAATTTGTTGGCCAAAGTCAAGATTATGTGATATTTAACGATATCCTAGCCCACTAGTAAACGCGGTTTCCTGAGTACTCGAAAGAGGGTTAGAGGCTCGCCGAAAAATAGTGGGAGGCAAGAATTGAATTTCCAATATTCGTTTAATTACTTGCCATACGCGCTCAAACAAATATCATTCGTCAAATAAATTAAATGTTAGTTGGACTAATATTTAAATTGTTGTTTTAATAAATAGTTGGACTATATTCAAACTATTCATTTATAGTTGATTTTATAATTGGATTATAGTAATCAATATAATTGATTTTAATCTATTAAATTATAGTTGATTAAATAGTTGGACTATTATAATCATTATAATAATTAGTACCTTAATCGTTGATTAGATAGTTAGACTATTAGAATCAAGATTAAATTGAAAGATTGACATTTAAAACATAATCCTATGGAAAATGTATTTAAATGGTTTAATTTTCAAATTGGGAATAAGTTTCAAGATGGTCCTGGAAAAATAATAAGTTACTTTATTTGATATAATAACATATTATGCCTAATCCCGGAGTTGAACAATTAGTAGAGCATGATCTTTGGAAGATTCATGTAATGATAACTTAAGTGCTTAATCCATTATACTTACCACAGTAGACTCCTTAATCGGCGCTTTTCAAACCTGGGAAGGCCATTGTCTAAAGTGTTCGAGAAATTGGCAAGGCAAAGACTTCTCAAACCCTTGGAACCACGACCACTTCCTAATCCCCTACCACCACATTATAACCTGAACCAGTACTGTCACTTTCACCAGCAAAAAGGCCATGACACTGACAGTTGTGGTCGCCTCAAACATGAGATCCAAGACCTAATCGACTCCCGTAAAATCCCCGACCCTGAAAGAGACCAGCCAAACACACACCGCAATCCCTTGCCCAATTATCACTCTGTCCCCCCACCTACTTACATGATCAATTCCGGCTTACCCGAGGACTTTTTCCTCCAAACCCTTGACCACCAAGCCTTCTGCCTATGCATCTGGGACAACAATAGTGAAGATGAGACTGAGCAGAAGAAGGATTTCTGGGAAAACTTCTCTAGTAGTGATGAGGAAGAGGAGGTGAAAGGCATGACCCGGAGTGGGTGCTTTTATAATGATACTGTTGAAAAGGGGAAGGAAGCGCGGACAGATGGCCGGGAAGTGGCCGAGAACACTGAGCATGCTGAAGGAGATGTAGTGCTGAGGCAATTGAAGAAGACCCGGGCACACTTAAGCATCTGGGAATTATTGTGTGCATCTGGAGAACACAGTCGGGCCATGGTGGAGGCTCTGAGCAAAATAGGCCTACCCGAGGATGCTAATCCGGCAATGTTTGTGGGGTTTTTGCAGAAAGAGGCTCTGTAGATAACCTTCTCTGATGAAGAACTCCCGGCTGAAGGGAGAAACCACAATAGGCCCCTCTTTATCCGAGCTGAGGTGAGAGGTAAGAGGACTTCGTGCGTAATGGTGGATGATGGCTCTTCCATCAATGTGTGCCTACTGAAGATTCTGGCAAGGCTGGGTATTAAGCCAACTGAGTTGAATCCTTCTAACATGACTATCAAAGCCTATGATGATAGCAAGCGAGGAGTCGAAGGTACTTTTGTCGCAATGGTCAAGGTTTGCCCAGTAGAGGATGAAGTTGAATTTACAGTGCTGGACATCCCAGCCACGTTTACCTTATTGTTGGGAAGGCCTTGGTTTCACGGGCTTGGAGGGGTGCCCTCTACTATACATCAGATGATTAAGTTCCCATATGAAGGGGAAATTGTCACCATACGAGCTGAAGCGGATAATGCTGTAGCCACCTTGGAAATACAACCTTTTACGAGGTTCCAAGTGTCTGTGACTTTTGAGGAGTGGGTGGATCCCAAGGTAGCCCGAATTATGGAGAAGATGAAATTTGAGCCAGGCCAAGGTTCGAGACTGCCGGATTTCAAGGGGCAGAATACTCGGAAGGGTTTGGGATATCGTTCTAATGAGGACAAGCCAAAAGCCAAGAAGAAGGGACTGAAGTTGATGGAATGCTTCGTCAAAGCATCGGGGTATCAAGGAGAGCCTGAACCTGTAGAAGTGAACGGGATTGTGGTGGCAGGGTTCGAGATCTTCCAGGACATGTTGGGAGAAAATCCGCTGGTTGAAGAAATGAAGAAATAAGAGTGGGAAGAAGAACTCATGAAGCTTGAGACACTAACACTCGAGGAAGAGAAGAAACCTGAGAAGGATCATGTTGTAGAGGGAGAAATATCTGTAGATGATGAGGATATTTTACTTCCAGATTTGTTTGAGTGTACTCCTTTTATTATTGGCAATAAAGACAATAATTTTGCTTACTTGACTGAGTCTCCATTTTCTAACTTGCATGACTTAAGCATATTCGATATCAACTCCGTCAAAACAGACGCATTCAACCTTGGTACGCCTGAGAGCCCCAAGGAAATCTTGATTGCGAGTGAAGTTACCCCCGAAGAGCGGAAGAACTTAGAAGAGATATTGATTAAATATGCCAAAGTGTTTGCTTGGTCTTACGAAGATATGCCTGGGGTCGATCGAGGTATTGCCCAGCATGCGATACCAACATATCCGAATATGAAGCTTGTGAAACAAAAGCTCCGACGGATGAGACCCGAATGGGCCGAGAAGGTCAGGGAGGAGGTTAAGAAGCAAATAGATGTGGGATTCCTGGAAGTAGTGAAATACCCCGAGTGGTTGGCCAACATCGTGCCTCTGCCGAAGAAAGATGGCAAAGTCAGAATGTGTGTTGACTATAGAGATCTTAACAAGGCATGCCCAAAGGATGACTTTCCTTTACCGCATATAGTTGTGCTTGTAGATAGTGCGGCGTTGTCTGCCATGTACTCATTTGCGGATGGGTTCTCCAGATATAATCAAGTGCTTATGACCGAAGAAGATAAGCATAAGACCGCCTTCGTTACAGAATTGGGTACTTACTGCTACAAGGTGATGCCATTTGGGCTTAAGAATGTCGGAGCCACTTATCAGCGGAAGGCCACCACTTTATTTCATGACCTGATGCATAAGGAAAGTGAGGTATACGTAGATGACATGATGGTCAAGTCAGAGACAAGAGACGGGCATATAGAAGCATTGGAAAAATTCCTTGAACGAGTGGACAAGTACAACTTTCGATTGAATCCTAAGAAGTGTGTATTCGGAGTAACGTCGGGTAAACTACTCGGCCACATAGTGGGAATGGGTGGAATAGAAGTGGATCCTGAAAAGATCAAGGCTATTACAGAAATGCCGGCACCAAAGACAGAGAAAGAAATCAGAGCCTTCCTAGGGAAAATCCAGTATATTAGTCGGTTCATTGCCAAGCTGACGTAAGTATGTGAGCCCATCTTCAAGTTGTTGAGGAAAGATCAGCCGGTAAAGTGGAACGAGCAGTGTCAGGAAGAATTTGACATAATAAGGGAATATTTGGTGAAACCTCCCATTCTGAGACCTCCGAAACAGGGCAGACCTTTGGTGCTTTATTTGGCTATTGAACCCGAAGCGTTGGGGGCGATGATGGTACAAGCCGATGAGACAGGAGTAGAGCACACCATCTACTACCTCAGTAAAAAGCTGCTTCCGTACGAAGCTCGCTATCAGGAAGTGGAGAAGATTTATCTGGCAGTAGTATGGGCATCCAGGAAATTATGCCACTATTTCCAGTCTTACAAGATCCAAGTGGTCGCAAGGAGAATCCTTTGAAGTACCTGCATTCAGTGCCTTCACTAGTTGGAAAATTGGGCAGATGGTTGGTACTACTGACAGAATTTGATATTGAGTATCTCATTTCCAAGGTGATTAAAGGACGAGTCGTGGCAGAGTTCTTGGCATTGCAACCTGTCGAAGGGGATCAGTACAAGTTTGAGTTCCCCGATGATGAAATCCAAGCTATAGCAGTCCAAGGATGGAAGATGTATTTTGACGGAGCAGTAAACTGCAAAGGAGCCGGAATCGGAATCATAATAGTAACCCCTGGGGGAGAGACTTTACCTATGGCCAAAAGGCTAACATTCAGAGTAACTAATAACATGGCTAAATATGAAGCATGTGCATTTGGGTTGACTGCATTGACAGCCTTGAGAGCTACAAACGTGGAGCTTTATGGAGACTCGATGTTGGTGATCCGACAGATGCAAGGAGAATGGGAGTTAAAGGAAGAACGGTTGAAGCCGTACTTATTCCAAATCAGAAACCTAGCACAAGCTATCCCTAACTGTAAATTTCAGCACTTGCCTCGGGAAGAAAATCAGATGGCAGATGCATTAGCGACGCTAGCCGCAACCTGGGAGAATCCAGAGAAATTGGTGATGAGACCACTGGTGTTGACGACGGCGAGAAAGCCTGTTTATGAGATAGAGAGAATATTGGAAGTATAGGTTGATGATGGGAAACCTTGGTATCATGATATTCAGAGGTATGTGGAACATGGGGAATTCCCAAGGGAAGCGAGCAGAAAAGACAGAATCGCCATTCAGAAGTTGGCCTCTCAGTATGTGAGTCTGAAGGGAGAACTCTACAAGAGGCAGGCCAATGGTATTCAGCTGAAATGTTTGAGGGAGGAAGAAGCTTAGAGGATAATGGAAGAAGTGCACGCTGGTATATGTGGACCACATATGAACGGATTGAACTTGTCCCGCAAGATTGTGAGGCAAGGCTTTTACTGGTCAACTATGGAAGCTGACTGCGCGAAACTGGTGAAACACTGCCATGATTGTCAATCGCATGGGAATTTGAATCATTTGCCACACACAGAGTTGCACGGGTTGTCAGAGTCATGGCCTTTCTCAGCTTGGGGAATTGTTATGATTGGGGAGATTCGGCAGTGGACTACTTCTCGAAATGGGTAGAAGCCGAGTCATTCCGCAATGTCACGGCAAAGCAGATGGCTAAGTTCATAAGCCGGAACCTCATATGCCGATATGGTATGCCGCATCACGTGGTTACGGACAACGGAGTCCAATTTCAGGGAGAAACCAAAGCGATGCTACAAAAATATGGGATAGGTCATCATAAGTCTTCACCATACAGGCCGCAAGCTAATGGGGCAGTCGAGGCAGCCAACAAGATGATAAAGACGATCCTGGCAAAGATGACGGAGAATTACAAGGACTGGGCTGATAAGCTGCCGTATGCCCTGTAGGGATATAGGACATCTGTGAGAACGGTGACAGGAGCTACGCCTTACTCTTTGGTCTATGAAATGGAAGCGGTATTGCCGGTGGAAGTTGAAATACAGTCTATGCGGGTATTAGCAGAAGCAGAGTTTCCTGAATGAGAGTGGACCTCATAGAGGTTTAAGCAGTTAGCATTGATGGACGAGAAGAGGATGAATTCCTTGCATCACATGCAAATATATCAGAAGAGGTTAGCCCGAGCATTCAATAAGAAGGTGCGTCCTTCTAAAATCAAGAAGGGTGATTTAGTGCTTAAGCAGTCGAAGCCGTCGACGACAGACCCAACAAGGAAGTTCAGACCAAATTTGGAAGGACCATACATTGTTCAGAAGGTAATGGGAAATGGAGCAGTGAAACTGTCAGACTTGGAAGGGAACGAGTTTACCGAGCTGATCAATGTCGACAGATTGAAGTTGTATTTTGCCTGAGGGACAGAAGACTGAATAGTCACCCACAGAAGACCTAACCCAACGGGATAAGGAGAACTCATGCATGCATGCACACATATAACCCAATATTGCATTCCTTTTTTGCGTGTTTTGTGTTTTTGTTTTATATTCACAGGTATCGAAGAAGCAAAGAGAAAGCGGCAAAGACAAGCCAATCAGAAAAAGCGAAAGCACTGTATTGAATTTGGGTAGAAATCCTAGGGCTGAGGTCCACATCGGTGTTAAGATTCAGATGGTGATCTGAGGGTTGAGGCCCATTTTGAGTTTGAATTTCGGGTTTGGATCCCGGGGGCGAAGCCCACATGGTCAGCAGTAGAGAGGAAGAATTCCTTAGAGTGAGTGATTGAGTGAAAAAAAAATGAGAGAGAAGTTTTTGATGGTTAAACATATGTCCGGTGATGACATTGTGTGCTGTAGGGAGAAGCCTTAGAAACGAGAAGTGCGAGACGTGCTCTTATCCGGTATTCTGAATGGATTGATCTTGGCTAGACACATGAAGCACTTGATAAAAGGTATCTCAACAGTAGAAGCCCGAGCGGTTGATGAGATGACTAGCTGAAGAGATGGTGGATTGATGAATGAACATTTGCTTGGATGTCCCCCTGGTTTATGTACGCTACGATACATGATATGGTTGGAAATAAAGAAAGACAGTCTCTGCAATGACAAGAAAAGAAAAAAGACCTCCTATAACCGATAAGCATGAAGCTACCCATGGGCGAGTATTATGACCACCATGAGGAGAAATGCTACCTTAAAGGGTAGGTGAGTCAAGAGAAAAAAAGAAAAGAAAAAAAGAAAGAAAAAGAAAAGGGAAAAAAGAAAGAAAAAAGAATGAAAAGAAAGAGACGAAAGCGAAATAAAAAAGACCATATCATGTTGAGTATGCAGAAGTAATCACAGAATGTGACCTAGACATCCAGGTTGGTTAGACCCATCGGTCTGATTCTCTGAAGCAAAAATATCGAGTTGGCTTACTTAAGGAATAAGCTGCAAAAGAACCTTTGCACACACTCACTATGAGTCTAGTTTAGATCACCTGTTTAGATGATCAGGTTTAAGTATATCGAGTACCTCGAAGGTTCTCGGGTTTTGACATGAAGCATTCGTTGAGGACGAAAATATGTTTAGCTACCAAGGCTATCTCGAGGAGAAGCAATACAATAGTTGGAAATATAAACGTCAGTATCAGTTTGAGGGCGAGGCCCACATCAGTATTAGATAGAGGGCGAGGCCCACATCAACATCAGTTAAGGGTGAGGCCCACATCAGTCTGAGGGCAAGGCCCACATCACTTTGGGGGCGAGGCCCACATCAGTCTGAGGGCGAGGCCCACATCAGATGGGGGGCGAGGTCCACATCAGTATCAGTTTGAGGGCGAGGCCCATAATCAGCATCAGTCTGGGGGCGAGGCCCATATCATTATTAGTCTGGGGGCGAAGCCCACTACATCATTATCAGTTTGAGGGCGAGGTCCCTATTGTCAGTGGTATTGGGTCGAGATGCGTGCCCAGGGTCGAGGTGCCCACTACATCATCATATTCAGGGCGAGGTCCCTATTGTCAGCGGTATTAGGTCGAGATGCGTGCCCATGGTCGAGGTTCCCACTACATCATCAGTTCGAGGGTTGAGGTGCCCCCGTTGTCATTAACAGTTCAGGGATGCGTCCCATTGTCGAGGTGCCCATCATACAATCAACTCAAATCGAAGCAACGGGCAGACCAGGTGGCAGCTGGCGAGCCAGGTAAGTAAAAATACATTGCATGTACTTTGATAAGATTGTCATTGTCACACACTGCACAAGTCCCATCAAAGTGGGGGCGACTGTAGGCATTGCATTTTTACACATTAGCCCAATGATGAGTCTCGTATGGAGGCAACTACCTCTTTAGTCATGAAAGTCGCGGGAAACGGACGTTGTAAGGGTGAAGTTGGAAAATGGAATTTTTGTTGGATTTAACCTCGTTGTTTGGCTCCGGTTGTTTGTTGGACTTCCGTTTCAAAGCTTACCTTAGGCCCAAAACTCCTATAGACCACTTATCAAACCCAAACCAAACCCAAAATACCCAAGCCTACCCATGAAACCAAACCCACGCCCAAAGGTCATCATTCATGCCCATAATGTCTTAAATTAGGAAGATACACATTTATCACATGCTTAAATCAAGATGAATCCTTTCCTACTTAGAAGAAATCAAATAAAATCCCTTTCCTAATCAAATCCAATCACAATCCTAAATTAGGAGATCTATTCCTTATGAGATACCAATTTGAATAAATGTCACTATCAATAGAAATCCTATTCCTAGTCGGATAAGGAAAGTCTCCTCTCATTTGCCTATAAAAAGAGGCCATCACCACCCATTTAAACCCTAGCTCACATACCTCTCTCACACGCCTAAAGAATCTTCCTAAAGCCTCCATTGCCGCACCCTCAAGATCAATTTCCCTCCATTGTCGCATCTTCCCCCCTTCATCAATACCCTTCACGCCCAAGCCTTAAAATTCTAGCCTCCATTGCTGCACCTTAGCCACCATTCACAGCCCCAAAAACACACCAAAATAACACCTTTCACAGCCCCTCAAGTCGCACAAAAACCCCCTCCAATCACAGCCCCATTCAACGCCCAAACCAGTCTCAAAAACACCCCTCACTGTACCTTGAACTTCCACAACTTAGCTCACTGTTCTGATCAGTTTTGGCAGTGAGTTGAGCCTATAAAACAGTCTTAAAAATCACCTATAAACCACCTCAAAAATCTGCATAAATTTCCCTTAGAATACCTTAAGAAGCCGCAACCCCTAAGCCTTCCAAATCATCCAAAACAGTGGAATAAATACACAAAACAGTGACCTGAAAAACAGCAGTAAAACGGCAGCTCGAACAGCAAAACAGCGAGGAAAGACATTGAGTAGACAAATCGGAAAAGTATCGGATCAGCCACCCTTACAACGGACGTGTGACGCCCTTTCTTGAGACAACAAAAGAGGTTAGACCTGAGGGCACCTTTTTTACTTATCTTCTTTATTTTTGTTTTATTTCTTTTGATATATAATTGCATGAGAGTCGTTTGAGGCATGATGTGATTGTTGGATGAGCGGGATATGTGTTCCCTTTTGGGGTATATCAGATGGAAATCCGGACATAAATTCCATAGCCGATTCCGAATGGACGGTAGTATGGTCTGCACTCGGGATACAATGCCACGTACCACTTAAGATATACGTATCTCGTTTCATCCAAATTTGTATTTGAGCATGTTATAGTCTTTAGGTTATTCGTTTATTATTTAAAGCATGGTTTAATTTATTTAGTTATTTATTTGTTAAAGCATATTTAGGTTGTTCCTTATGCATGTTATTAGTTTATGATGTGTTTGGACAATGATTTATACATGTTGATTTAATGGTTCAACATGCTCGTTGTGTTACATTGTGTGGAGTTATTTGGATGAAAGCATATTAGATCTAAGTACCCTTGAGCATGATTATTGAGTAGACTTGGTTGATTCATTGCACAAATTATATCATCACAAGTGACATAAGTAAGGGACCATTCTGAACCCAACGGTTTGAGGTCTTCCCTTGCGAGGGGTGAGTGCGGCCTTAAATCTTTGTCCCGGTTCACACCGGGTGGCGACTCCATGTTATTTCGTACTTCCCAACTAGGTCGCGAGCCTAGAACAGTGTCGCCCAGGTTCTGTTGTTTACAGTTATCTATCCTCAAGGAAGATCGTGGGCTATTAAGTCTAAGGCTGAAACCTAAAATCCCTATGTCTAGTTCATTTTAGATTTACCACATCAATCTTATTGGTGATCAAACAACAAGAAGCATTAAGCTTAAGACTTAATAAGTAAACCTTTAAATTACCCAAACTATAAAATAACCCCTTATAAACCGGTGATATTAGAATTCATCAGAACCTCAGATAACTAACACATAACTAGGGCTAGTAAAAACTTAAAAGTAAAAGACATAAAGTAAAAATACTGAAAAGTAAAAGACATAAAGTAAAAGCTGAAAAGTGAAATAAAATAAAATAAAATGCTAAGGTAAAAGGAATTAATTTTACTATTTACTATTTTAGATATCTCCTATAAAATAATAAATAAACTTGTGATAATATTACCAACCGACCAATCTGGCGGTATCCTTTATTAGTCAGGTTTAAACCAGATTAAAATGAATTACCAACCGACCAATCTGGCGGTATCCTTTTTAAGTCAATATTTTAAAAAGTGAATATATTATTTTTAAGGGAGATTAATCTAAATAGTAACAGTAAAAGAATTACCTTTCACCCTAGCTGAGGAAGTTACCTCATCATGTTGAATAGTAAAAACTGTAAAAAGTAAAAAGTAAATTACTATATTAACAAAACGTAATAAAAATTATTTACAAAACTAAAAACTAAAAAAAAAACTAAAAACTAAAAGAAACTAGAGAGAGAAACTCTCTCTTTACATCAAAGAGATGAGAGAGAGTGGTACAACTAAAACTGTAATTTGCAGCTCTATTTATAGGCCCTGGTAGGCTTCCAGCTTCGCGACGCCAAGGCCTTTGGCGTCGCTACGCTAGCTTCTGTCGACGTGGAACGCTCTGGTTCTTCGGTTTGCAGATTCTGGATAAGCTGATAAGGTGACACATGGTGAGGTGGTTGGGCTTCAATTATTGTGACACGTGGCGGCTTCTGACTGGTCGATGAGATTCTTATCCGCCACGAGTCAGATAAGGATTAGATACTCAATGATTGATGCTGATGTGGCACTGATGTGGCGGTGACATGGCAGTGAATGGGAAAGAGACTGTCGGCGCCGTAGGATTGCGACACGTGGCACTTCCTGATTGGCTGATGATGACGTGGCGGTGAGATGGCAGTTTGACTTGGTCAACCTGGTGATGTGGCTGATGACGTGGCAATGACGTGGAGTGACACGTGGCACACGTGGCGATGATGACTGTCGGCACCGTAGGATGCTGACACGTGTCACGGCGCATGTTAGCAGATCGGCTATGATGGTGACACGTGGCACAGCGCACGTTAGCAAAGTCAAACTTTTCTCAGATTCTGACACGTGGACCCGGCGCACGTTAGCACTGTTCGGTGCATTTAAGGCTTCGCGACGCGGGAATTTACCAAAATGCCATTTTCGTCCAATTTTCACTGTTTTGGCCCAAATCACCTCCAGAATGTCCTGAAACTTTATTTATCTATAAAATAACACAAAACACATCAAAATATTCACAAATCTCAAGAAACTATACAAAATATTAGGTTAAATGAATGGGAAATAATGATAGATTTACCACTCATCACACCCCCAAACCTAACATTTTGCTAGTCCTCGAGCAAAACATAAAATAACATAAATAAATTAACTAAGCCACTTTCGTAGGGATCACGGTTACATTTAGCGTATGCAACAAGCCTTTAAACCCCTAGGTGTCCCTAGTGGACGAGTTGTAGTCTCGTGAGGGTTTACATCAATGATACCCACAAATATATTACAAAAGTAAAAAGGTAGTAAAACTAATGCACACAAAAGCAAAAGGACAAGCGAAATGAGAATAAAGATGTTAATGACTAATCAGGTGAAACTTCTACTCCAAGTTACTAGTTGATTTTTTTTATTCTAAATTACTGAATAAGTAAATTCTCCGATTATTTTTACCATTCTTCATATACATAGCCAAAAAAAATATTAAACAACTTATTTTTGCCCACAACAGTCATAAGTGCAGTTGATAAGAGAGTAATATTTTTGTCCTAAAGTTCTATCAGATTTCACACCTTTTTGTAGCAATGGAATAATTTTTCTCATTTTTCTGATTTTTTCTTTGATTTTTCTCTATTTTTTATTTATATACAATACCTTCCGTCTATGTAGCGAGTGTTGGGTCGGTGACTCCCAAACCAGTTGGCTTTAGGGCACCAGGTGTTAAGACACCCCTACGGACTTAATTACTCAGACTTCAGATATATATATTTTTGCAGCATCTTCGATCCATGTAACGAGCTTTGGGCCACTGACTCCCAAACCAGTTGGCTTTAGGGCACTAGGTGTTAAAACACCCTTACAGACTTAATAACTCGGATCTTAGAGGTTTTTATTTAATTTTTTTTTTACTCCATTGCTTTTTGAGATGTTTCCTCCAATTAAACTAGAGCACTTAATATTACAAAATTTTCAATTTTAGCTCATGTCCGTTTGTTACTATATATGTTGATAATATCTGTCCAATGAGCATATGAAGATCCATTTTAGTTCGTTTTAAGGAGAATTCATAAATTTAATAATTCAAAATGAAATGAACAAAAATTAACTTGTTTCGAAATAGGTTTGAGATACGTCTCAGGAGTGAAAACTCCTTACTCAGCTATCTCTTACCAATTTCACCTTTTTAGTCAAATAAAAATGTTAAATAATTTTGTAATTTTTGAAAATTTTCCAATTTTTTTTTTGTATTTTTCGAATTAATTTTAGACTAAAAATAAAAATAACACAAACTAAAAATAAGGTATTGATAAACTAATTCCCTCCCCCAAACCTAAA
Source organism: Zanthoxylum bungeanum (assembly GCA_019454045.1). NCBI lineage: Eukaryota > Viridiplantae > Streptophyta > Magnoliopsida > Sapindales > Rutaceae > Zanthoxylum > Zanthoxylum bungeanum. The sequence continues at coordinate 101,683 of SKCR01024878.1, read as the reverse complement.
TGAGACATTATCCCCAATGTCTTAAACAGTAAAATAAGAGTTAAGAAGGTCGTACCTGGTTAGCTGAAATCTACAGGAAATTAAAGGTTAAGATCCAGATTAACACGACGCCTCTTACCACGATCGTCATCGGACCAATTTATCTTTGAAAGGATAGGGTCAACTTGTGGTTCATAGGCTAAGAGTTGGTCAATTAGATCCGGAGCAGTTCTGGCAGTGAAGAGGAGTTCTTTCATAGGTTTTGACACGAACCCATTTCTCCGAGCATCATCAAGAAACACACAAAGAAAATCATAAAATCCATCAACATTAAACAGTCCAAGCTGTTTCTAGTGTATGTTCAGGTTTGCCCAAGATAATACTATAAAAATTTCCTCCAATGTACCCAAGCCACCTCGCAAAGCGATAAAAGCATCAGCACGGTAAATCATTTCTACCAGTCGTTCAGACATACCTGACACGATCAGTTCCTCTCCGTTTGATGATCCAATAATATTTGCCTCTGCCAAGAGTTTTGGGATGATTCCCAAAACATGACTGTCTTCTTCCTGTACAGCCTTTGAAACGATCCCCATAAGTTTGAGATTGCCTCCGCCATATATTAAGTGCATATTCCTTGTAGCTAAGACTCGACCCAATTCATGTCCTGCTTCTACGTATTGTGGTTTAGTTCCAACACTACTACCCCAAAACACACAGATGTTTTCAACTCGTCTTCTTGAAGTGGCTTCCATTTTTTATGTATTTCTTTTTCAAATCATGATGCCTTCAAAAGTGCAATGACGAGCTGAATTTATAGTACCTGAAAAAGGGTGAGTAATAATAGCACTAGTATCTTCCAGAGGATGTTTGTTTGCTAAACAACAACAAAAATCTTGAAAGGTCAAAAAGTCTGGATCCTGTCTACGAAAATAAAGATAATTACAGCAGAAAAGCGAATCAAAGCAATAATTAAGGCAACGAAATTGTGTACGCAATACGCCACTCGCTTAGTATAAATTCATTAGGATGCGTCTCAAGATTTTATTCCTTACTCAGCCATCGTTAACGAATTGTTTCTCATCTTTGATTGCCAAACACAATTCCTTCTGTCTTAAAATGCTTTGTTTGTGCTTTTCCCTACAAAAATAACACACAAAATTAAAAACTCTACAACATGTATACACAAAATATGAAAACAAAAATTACAACAAATTTCATTGGTTGCCTCCTTGCTAGCGCTAAATTTTTCGTCTTCAGCCAGACGTGACTGAAATCCATATGTCAAGGAGGTTTCAATGTCGTTTTGGATGTCTGATTAAAGACAATCCCGTGAGCATTGCTTTTGAAGGGTCTCTTCCAACGGTAAAGTGGCAAAAAGAATTTTGTCATATTCAGTGCTCGTGCAACCTTTTTGCTCCTTGTTGCTCCAGTGGTTCCTACAAAGAAAGAAAGAAAATCAGGAGGTCTCATATGGTGCTTGACTTGGAATGGAAGTTCCATTCTGTCAAGCTTTTGGGCGATATCTTTGATTTGTACTCCCCAAAACAGCGATGTTTCTCCTGAATGCTCTGGATTTTTATTAAGATCAGATATTTGCTCCTCCATTTGCTCTGATTCTTGCTCCATCTTTTCTTCACAGATGTATTTGAAAATTTCTGTATTCAGCTCTTCATCTGTCATCTGTGAAATACATGCTTCAAAATTGTCAACCTGAGGATGAAAAGAAATGTCAAATTTTAGGTCTTCAGCCACTGATATGACTGGAAAGGATGGTTCAGGAAGATCTTCTTCAAACATCAGTGTAAAGCATGCTCCAAGATCTTCATTTTGAGGATTGAAAGTTTGATCCTCTGTTGTTGGTGCAGTTGGTACAAATAGATCAGCTTCATCCTCGTCAAAATCTGAATAATAAAAGTCAAATTGAGACTTTGTCGGTTCGGGCTCTTGAACTGATACCTCTGGTTGTTGATACTGTTCAGCCTCCTCCTCTGTTGAAGTGTCATTGTGAAATGATTGGTACTCGAAGGCTTCATCAGTGTCATCTGAAACTGGTTCTTGAGGTATGTAGTTCTGGTTTTCTGTGAATTGTCTCTTTTGATCTGTCATCCTCTGAATGAATTTTGATTGTCTCTGAATACTTTCAAATTGATTCTGGCTTGTTTCAAGCATTGTACCCAACTTTTCTTTTCGTTTCTTGAACATATCTTCGAGTATGTTTGGCAACTGATCTTCCTCTGATGGTTCTGGTTGTTGATGAAGATCATAGGTAGATGGTGGATAAGATGGAAAATATGGTTCTATGAAATGTGATGGCTCGTCGTACCATAAAGGTGTTGTAGTTAAATCAAAGTCCCAAGGATCACAAAACATGCATAAAAACCGCATATGAACACATCAAAGGAGGTGCGGAATATACTCACATTGAATTTCGGTTTTGATGAAATGAAGAAGACAAGCCATTTTCGTCCTCCATTGAGCTCGGCAGTAGCTCCTCCTTGCAGTGGGCTGTGCGATTTTAGTCCTCTTTGAACCTCCAAGAATCGGCCATGCATGAACTCCATTGAAGCTCAAAGCTTCAAGCTTCCATGCTCACGGAATCACTTCCCTATCACCTATGTATCACTCATGGTGTGTGCTAGCACTTGTATTCTTCTTTTGCTTCTCAAATGCTCGGTCAAACCAGAATAAAAGGAGAAGAAATCGCACCATGCGTGAAGGAGATGAAGAAGAAAAAGAGAGGGAGAAAGAGAAAACGTGTACTGTGCATGTAAGAGAAGAGGACCGAATGAATAGTAAAAGGGAAAAGAAAAAGTATATATATTATTCATTTATTTTCCAAAAATAAATAAAACATATATATATTCCAAACCTTTTCATATTCCATCACTTTACTTTATACTTTAAGTCATATCACATCACTTTTCACATCACATCTATTCACTTTAATAAAGTGACATATTTGTCAAGTCACATCACTCAAAGTGACAATTGATTTGACGATTGACGCGACTAGCGATTTGACGCTTGATGTGACTCGCGTGCCGCGCTCGAATTCGAAATGCGAATGCGCTCGCAATCACTTTCGGGCTCGGGTTCGCTAATTCCAAATTAACGAATTTTCCGTCGCGTCGTAATTAAGTGATTACGCCTAGCGAATTCACTATTCACGTCGCTAACGAATTAATTCTAAATTAATTCGTTCGCCCGAATTAAAATCTAATTTTAATTCCGCGTCGAAATCCAATTTCGATTAATATATCAAATATATTAATTTTATCGATTAATTCCAAATTAATCGTTCTCTCTCTTTAACGATATTTTATCCGAGATAAAATATCTCCGTAATTAATCCCAGATTAATTTTCTCTCTCATCGAATTAATCCCAGATTAATTCTATCTCTCTCTTCTAATTAATCCCAGATTAATCAAAGTGCGAGTAATACGTCATCGGTGAATCTTCAGGAACCGACCCATGAGATCTCCGGATATGTGGCAGTAAATATACGATCGTCGGACTGTCCGAACACGTAAGTACCTCGTACTACGTTTATATCGATTTACAAGACAAGGTTAGCCTCTAGCAAAACGCCATGCCTACCCAATTCTCCAGAAATATTCTTACAGGAATATATAGATCTGTATCAAGCGTAGTATACCGTAGTATTGTGTATATCGGCCCAGTATCGGATAATCACGTGCTAGGGCTGGGGCTGGATAAGTGTCTGCCCCGTCCGAAGCACATGTCAGATGTCTGGTAACATAGTCTCTATAATCGGATATACATGACCTGGTCACAATATCCCGATTGGTTGCGCAACACTCAAGAGCACTAGTACCGTATCCTGCGTGACATCAACTCCAATATGACTGAAGTGACACTTCCGTCTCGACATCACACCCAATACACTACGACTCTTTGATAAACCCGGAAGCGGTGTACACAGAACCGGTTAAAGCCCTGTACCACCAAGACCAAAGTCTATCGATTATCGCAAGTATTAGCGATGCAAGTCTCAGGTTAAGACTATACACCCTACCTCGATTTCGGCCTCCCATAGACACATAGTCATAATACCAATGGGATTCCGAGGGGTCTATCCAGAGCGAAGCTGTTTCCCGTACCATCGGTGAAACACAACCTCCTATCGCACTTGCATAAGTATCCAATACTTATATATATGAGAACTATGCCGTTGTGCCCTCACAACGCGCACAAGTGCAATACTAGCCTATTCCGCATTATCGATGTCCAGTCTCGATAATACTTCGGCTAGGGATATTTAATGATTAATCCTTCGGGGATTGATACTGTCTCATATCATCTCAATCCAGGAACTAATCATATGGACCTCTCTTCATTTATACATCTATGGTGATCTAATCACAAATGATGAGAGTGCAATTTCCTTGTCACATAGTTAATTTGTACAACAACACCGTGATCTGTACAAATAGTGACGCTATGGGACATATTATCCAACAATCTCCCACTTGGGGGATAGCCAGTCACTCGAGTGTCTAACACCCGAACTATGTACAATTCGCTCAAATTGCTGAGGAAATGTTTTCGTCAGCGGATTTGCTTAATTATCGTCTGACGCGATTTACACGATCATCACATCGCCACGATGTATGATCCGAACGAATCAGATGATATAGAAGTATATATCTGGATCGTCGATGAGACCTTTAATTCTTTAGCCTGTGCTGACGCCTAGCTCAGCTGCTAACAGAACTATATCTAATCTAATTAGATTTATTATCGATCCAAATGGCTTCTATTGCTGCCTCAGCTGCAGCAATAATCCGCATTTGTTGTTAATTCGGCAACAGTTATCTTGCTCGGAATATTTCCAGCTCACTGCACCGTTATTTAAACTGTATAGTACCGTTTGCGACTTTTAGTCGTCTTTATCGGTTTATAGGAAACTTGCTACACAGTGATCCCAGTCACTTCAAGTTCTCCTACTCCATAGACTAAGACAGCATCCTTAGTTCTCTAAGATACTAACGGATGTTCCTAACATCAATCCAGTGACTATCACTCGGATTGTCCTGTTTGTGAATCCATATGCTCAAAGCGTATGATACACCAGGTCTTGTACATTTTTCAATGTACAGTTCCACGGAGAGTATTTCGAAAGCCAAGCTTTCGCCGACATTTATTTTATGGGAATATCATTTCCAAGAAATGACGTATTATCATTATTTTATAGGACAACCACTGTCAGTGCGCTCCCACTAACCCTCTTATTTACACTAGAATCATTTTCGTTTTGAATTAAATCATACACCATTATGATTGCATCAAAATGATAATTCCAAGAACTTGTGCTCGCGTCAGCAAGCATCATCCAAATGGATCTACAGTGGCAATAGGTAAAAGGTTGAATCGTAATCAATCACAATGTCGATAACGATACATTTCCGTTAAAAGCCTAGCTTTATACGTTGGTATATTGCCATCCATGTACGTCTTCCTTGAAGACTTATAGTACCAATAGGCACAATGCCTTGTGGTACATCAACTAGTATCCAAACTTATTGATATACATGGAATCCATTTCGGACTCATGACACTTTGTCATAATAGGGAGTCGATACCTCGTATCACTTCTTTTTTCTTGTGTATTCGAAGATTAATGGTATAGTTTCATCCTTGATGAATTATATATGTTCCATTAAGATTCAGTGCCTAGAACAGTATTACTCCGATTTTCATCGAGTTATACTATCCTCCCACTTACCACTGCATATCGGTATTCCTCTTCGGAAAACCGCATGGAGAGCAACAATCACATTGTTCTCATGTGAGATGTAAGTACTATACTTATGGTTTCCCATAGGATAACCTATATTGGCACTTATCCAATTTGGGTCCTTAGTTTGGTATCATCCAAACGTTATGCCTAGCATACCCAAATTGTCAAGAATGAGAAACCTCGTTTCTTTCCTGTTCATATCCTATACGATATCTGTCAAACAGATTTATATGGAACCTTATTCTAAATAAGTTTTGCACTGTTAGTACATATCCTATTGAAGGAAATGGTAGCTCAAAGCGACTCGTGATTAACCTTATCATGTCTAACATGATTCTGTTAATCCGTTCGGACACACCGTCTAACTGACGTGTCTCGGGAGGAGTCCTCATATGAAAGAATACCGTACTCTTTCATGTATGTACGAAACTTACTGCTTAAGTATTTTCCATTACGGTCTTACCGTGGCGGAATAATGCTATAGCCGATCTGTTTATGTATTTCGTGTCGAAACTTTAAAGTTTCTGATTTGTGTTCTTCAAAAGAAACACATAACCATAACGTGATGCCACATCCGTTAAGGTCACGAAATATTCATGTTCACATCTAGCCTAGCTAGATATGGGCCCACTTACTTCATCATGAATAAGGCTAACAGATCGGTGGCACTAACACTATTACCAAGCAAATAGTATTTTAGGTACTTTACCTAATAAACTAGATTCGCAGACCTTATTTGAATAGTCAAATCAGTCCTAGTACCCACTCTTCAAAAGTGTGGATATACGAGTCTAATTAAATTGTGTCCTAGACAACAATGCCACAAATAAGTCTCTATTGATCAAATCAATTTGAGCTATTTATTTGTCAATTTATATGTTTGAGATTTTTATTTATATTCAAAATATAAATTCTGTTATTTATATCTAATATATTTATCTCAGTATCATCTTTATATAATAAAACACTCAGTGTTCTATAATATAAAGGTTTTATCCGCAACGGATTAAACACTGATAAAGAGATAATGTCTCTAGTCAAACTAGTTACATTATAACAGTTCCTAATTCAAGTACATACCCGAAGGGTAGTTCCTAAACTTAGGTATCTACGGTCGAAACAGCGACTTTCGTCCCGTTTCCGATTCGTAGAGCAATCTCAGCTTGAAGTCAGTATCCTGCTCAAAGCAGATTCTGAATATCAATACATATATTTTATGTACCACACTAAGTATTTAAAATCTAATTTCAATACTAGCTGTGAACATAACTAAGACAAACATTTTTAAAGTTAGAGCCTCGCCCTTTCTTTAATTCCTTCGTGTCTTCCATATCCAAATGGTAGTCACTTTGGGATATGTCAATTATCCTTTTCAATATTTTAGGAACCTTAGGCCAAGCCTTGGGTTTTTAGAATATTGAAAGGAACGTGCACCTCGTGCTACATGCCTAATTGCAAACTTTGACTTTACATGAATAGCCAATTAATTCTCCAAGAATTATAAATTGCAATTTTAATACTTCTTAAATCCAAATTAGATTTATGACAAGTATATTAAATTAAGCATTAAAGTCATCATCACAAAAATCTTCCAAAGATTTTATGCTCTACTTATCTTGCTTAATTTTGGGCTTAAGGTATAATGAGTTATTTTATCAAATAAAGTAACTTATTATTTATTCCCAATTTGAAAATTAAATATTTAAAATATTTTAATCCTAGATTATATTTTAAATATCCAACTTTTCAATTTTATCTTGATTACAATAGTCCAACTATTTAATCAACGATTAGTGGTACTTTATATATTATAATGATTATAATAGTCCAACTATATAATCAAATATAATCCAAATTAATTAACCTCAATTACATTGATTACTATAATCCAATTATAAAATCAACTGTAAACTGAAATTAATTAATTCAAATATATTGATTAATATAATCCAATTATATATAATCAAGTATAATACAGTCCAACTGTTTATTAAAACAACAATTTAAATATTAGTCTAACTAACATTTAATCTAATGACGAAATAATTTAAATGAGCGCATACGGCGAGTAATTGAACGAGTATTGCAAATTCAATTCTTGCCTCCCACTATTTTCGTCGAGCCTCTAACCCTCTGTCGAGTACTCGGGAAACCGTGTTTCCTAGTGGGCTAGGATCCCGTTAAATATCACACAATCTTGACTTTGGCCAACAAATTGTATGATAATTAACTAGGTAGATCTCTAAGATCAATTGGATCTATCCAACTCCTAGATCCAGTAGGTGGACATCCAAGTCCCAAACATATATCTTATATATGCCTATACATCGAATGTATACCCTAACCTTTTTCCTCTGAATCAACTAGGCCTTGGCTTTGGCACAACAAACCTAGTGATCCCAGTCAAGCGCGGACCCATTGACATGGAAGCTTCGTAATCAATGTCAATGGACAAGAAGTGGTCTTGACTTTGGCCAACAAACCACAACTTGGACACGACACCGATATGGAACAAAGCCTCGTGATTAAAACACATCTTTGATGGACAAGGGCTTGACTTTGGCCAACAACCCCTGCCAATCTCGGATCTTGAGTAAGAATCACTCAATGGAAGGAAAAACGCATGATATTTAACGAGGGTTTTTCGCGTGCAAATTGGCTACCAATTTAATTATCTTTGTTAAGGTCTCATCATCATACACCCTTAAGCATGCATTCTAAACACATAATAAAGCGAGTATGAAATAAAATAATAATGATATGCGGATGGATATTTTACATTGATCCTAGATCAAATCTCTCACTTTCTCTCTCCCGCTAGCACTTGTATTACTTCTACCCGTTACACTACCTTCTAAAGAAACCTCTTTTACATGGAGGGGAATAGGTGAGAAGAGAATACAAAGAAATAGGAGATAAGGCTGGACACGCAGGTCCAATTTAATAAATCAAATTTATTACAATTTCCAAAATCGCCCAACCCGACTAATATCCATCCGATATACATTATTCAAACATCACAACCATGTATTCATACAAGCATGTTATCAATCAATCAATCAAATTAATTAATCTTGAATATTAGTGATCATCCAATGTTCAAACAAAGATTTGATTTTTGTTCGAGTCAAACTCGTTTTGCGAACACGTACTCAAAGTACAATTTCTACGAATTAAATTAAATTACATAATTAAATCCAATTTAATACGTATTTAATTCTAATTCATTATTTAATTCTAAATTAAATATTACACTTTTATTAACGAACCTTTACGACTTAAATTCCAAATTTAATCGCAACGGGTCTCAAAGCCCGATTAACATCTAATGTTTTATTTAATTAAAGTCCAATGGGCTTTTAATTAATTTCTATAGGCGTGGACTTTTGGTCAACTCGGGTCAAACCGAACAACCAAAATCCAATCCGGGAGTTACCCCATAAGCCTTTAAATTAATTTTGGCCCATTAGGCCCAATTAAATAATTAAGGTCCATTAAGTCATAATTGGACCTTTTGGATTCGGTTTTGGGCCTAATTGGATCCAACCAATTTTGCCTAAACCCAACTTTGTTACAACAAAGCCCAAAAGCCCAATTACAACCTAACAAGCCCAATTTCCAAAATCAAGCCCAAATTAATTAACTTATAAAATTCCAAATTTCACAATTAATTAACCTAAGTGTAATACACAATCAATTACCCAATTAACATTTCTAAAATATCAATTAGCCTAATTAATCATGCACTTTAACAACCAAATAGTGTCCAACACAATTCAATCAAAATCAAACCCAATTAACATGCTTTCAAGTCTCGGCAATTAGGGGTTTTTCAATTCGATTCGGTTTCAATCCAATTGAGTCCACAATCTTAATTTCCCAAATCAATTCAATTCATCCAATGAATTAAACAACAAAATCACAATGAATTTCATGTCCATAAAGATTCGGCCAAGCCACTTTAAAAGGGAAAAATGTTCCAAATCAAAATTCAATCCAATTGAACTTCAAAACAACATTAACCAATTGTTTTAAGTCATCCAATGATCAAACAAAACAAAATTACCAAAATTACCAAGACATTAGGGTTATCAATTTTCGGCCAAGCCTTCAATTTGGGGAAAATTGAATCCAATCCAATTTCATGAAATTGATCACACACAATCTCAATTAAACATGTTCTAAGCATACTTAAACATCCAATTCAATTAAAACATGCTCAAACACATTTTACCCAATTTCAAGTTTCATGTTCAACCTAAAGAATTGGGGAAAATTGATCTAATCCAATTTTCTTGAAATTGATCATGTGCAACTTCAATTAAACCTCATTCAAGCATAATTCATCAAACAATTCAACCAAATCATGCCTAAATCGAGTTTACCCAAATTAAAGTTTTGACCAACATTAAGCAAATTGGGGAAAATCAATCCAATCAATTTTTTGCCAAATTGATTACATATAACTCAAATTAGATCATATACAAACATTCTTAAAGAATCAATTTGTCAGAATCAAGCTAAAATCAAAAAGCCCCAAATTTGCTCAAGAACCCTAATTCGGTTTTCATGCATCAAAAGCTCAAGATACCATTGTTGTAGTTAAATCAAAGTCCCAAGGATCACAAAACATGCATAAAAACCGCATATGAACACATCAAAGGATGTGCGGAATATACTCACATTGAATTTCGGTTTTGATGAAATGAAGAAGAACAAGCATTTTGTCCTCCATGAGCTCGGCAGTAGCTCCTCCTTGCAGTGGGCTGTGCGATTTTAGTCCTCTTTGAACCTCCAAGAATTCGGCCATGCATGAACTCCATTGAAGCTCAAAGCTTCAAGCTTCCATGCTCACGAATCACTTCCCTATCACCTATGTATCACTCAAGGTGTGTGCTAGCACTTGTATTCTTCTTTTGCTTCTCAAATGCTCGGTAAACCAGAATAAAAGGAGAAGAAATCGCACCATGCGTGAAGGAGATGAAGAAGAAAAAGAGAGGGAGAAGAGAGAAAACGTGTACTGCATGTAAGAGAGAGAGACCGAATGAATAGTAAAAGGGAAAAGAAAAAGTAATATATATTATTCATTTATTTTCCAAAAATAAATAAAACATATATATATTCCAAACCTTTTCATATTCCATCACTTTACTTTATACTTTAAGTCATATCACATCACTTTTCACATCACATCTATTCACTTTAATAAAGTGACATATTTGTCAAGTCACATCACTCAAAGTGACAATTGATTTGACGATTGACGCGACTAGCGATTTGACGCTTGATGTGACTCGCGTGCCGCGCTCGAATTCGAAATGCGAATGCGCTCGCAATCACTTTCGGGCTCGGGTTCGCTAATTCCAAATTAACGAATTTTCCGTCGCGTCGTAATTAAGTGATTACGCCTAGCGAATTCACTATTCACGTCGCTAACGAATTAATTCTAAATTAATTCGTTCGCCCGAATTAAAATCTAATTTTAATTCCGCGTCGAAATCCAATTTCGATTAATATATCAAATATATTAATTTTATCGATTAATTCCAAATTAATCGTTCTCTCTCTTTAACGATATTTTATCCGAGATAAAATATCTCCGTAATTAATCCCAGATTAATTTTCTCTCTCATCGAATTAATCCCAGATTAATTCTATCTCTCTCTTCTAATTAATCCCAGATTAATCAAAGTGCGAGTAATACGTCATCGGTGAATCTTCAGGAACCGACCCATGAGATCTCCGGATATGTTGGCAGTAAATACGATCGTCGGACTGTCCGAACACGTAAGTACCTCGTACTACGTTTATATCGATTTACAAGACAAGGTTAGCCTCTAGCAAAACGCCATGCCTACCCAATTCTCCAGAAATATTCTTACAGGAATATATAGATCTGTATCAAGCGTAGTATACCGTAGTATTGTGTATATCGCCCAGTATCGGATAATCACGTGCTAGGGCTGGGGCTGGATAAGTGTCTGCCCCGTCCGAAGCACATGTCGGATGTCTGGTAACATAGTCTCTATAATCGGATATACATGACCTGGTCACAATATCTCGATTGGTTGCGCAACACTCAAGAGCACTAGTACCGTATCCTGCGTGACATCAACTCCAATATGACTGAAGTGACACTTCCGTCTCGACATCACACCCAATACACTACGACTCTTTGATAAACCCGGAAGCGGTGTACACAGAACCGGTTAAAGCCCTGTACCACCAAGACCAAAGTCTATCGATTATCGCAAGTATTAGCGATGCAAGTCTCAGGTTAAGACTATACACACCTACCTCGATTTCGGCCTCCCATAGACACATAGTCATAATACCAATGGGATTCCGAGGGGTCTATCCAGAGCGAAGCTGTTTCCCGTACCATCGGTGAAACACAACCTCCTATCGCACTTGCATAAGTATCCAATACTTATATATATGAGAACTATGCCGTTGTGCCCTCACAACGCGCACAAGTGCAATACTAGCCTATTCCGCATTATCGATGTCCAGTCTCGATAATACTTCGGCTAGGGATATTTAATGATTAATCCTTCGGGGATTGATACTGTCTCACATCATCTCAATCCAGGAACTAATCATATGGACCTCTCTTCATTTATACATCTATGGTGATCTAATCACAAATGATGAGAGTGCAATTTCCTTGTCACATAGTTAATTTGTACAACAAGTGATCTGTACAAATAGTGACGCTATGGGTCATATTATCCAACAAAAGGATCTTGATATCTCTGCCACCCTGTATGGTAGTTGTATTCGCAATAATCTCTAAGGTGGTTACCATTACATATGTCACATCTCCCCATTGCGTTCTGTTGAGCAAATGTATTATTGCTTGGTTCTGGCATCCAGTGATAGTCATTGGGCTGGACAACAGGCCTCAGAAAACTGGACTGTTGCTCACATATATGGGGTGTATCTTCTTGTAAGGCTCGTGATCTCTCAATCTCCCAATAGTGTTCCATTTTTCAACCACCTGAAATAAAAGAAAGAAATAAAAATTACAGATAAAAATAAAGAGAATTAGATACAAGTAAATAGGATAGCTTCAAAATTAATAACTCAAGAAAAACAAGTCCCCGGCAACGGCGCCAAAAACTTGACTAGCGTAAACACACACGTATAACGCAAGCGCACGTATCGTTCAAGTAGTATAAAAATATCGATCCCACGAGGACTTAATTCCTACTGTTGTTATTAATTGTTGAATCTATTTATTTACAAATATCTAATTAAATGGAGAAGAGAATGATTGTTTGATTGGTTGAATGTGGTTTTCCTTAATTAAAATAAATAAAATAAACAAAATAAAATACTAAGGAAAATAACAAAAGACTCAAAGATCTAGGGTTGTGAATCTTTCTAATATCTTTTAAAAGATGAAGTGATTATTTTATGTTTGTGTAATAAATTGGTTTACTAACCTAGAACACGAAATTATGCGAAAGCCTCTGTCGATGGTCAGACGCAAATACCCAGTTTAACCCAATTGAACCATATGTCTATGTCAACCAAATTACCTGGATTCATTAAGTTTAAGTTCCAATTATGGCAAGCCCCGCCCGACAGGTATATGTCTATCCTGTAAGAAAATCTATTAAAGGGTTATCTATCCTCAAGGAAGATCGTGGGCTATTAAGTCTAAGGCTGAAACCTAAAATCCCTATGTCTAGTTCATTTTAGATTTACCACATCAATCTTATTGGTGATTAGACAACAAGAAGCATTAAGCTTAAGACTTAATAAGTAAACCTTTAAATTACCCAAACTAAAAAATAACCCCTTATAAATCGGTGATATTAGAATTCATCACAACCCCAGATAACTAACACATAACTAGGGCTAGTAAAAACTTAAAAGTAAAAGACATAAAATAAAAATGCTGAAAAGTAAAATACATAAAGTAAAAGCTGAAAAGTAAATTGCTGAAAAGTAAATGATGGAAAGTAAATGCTGAAATTAAATACTGAAAATTAAATGCTGAAAAGTAAATGCTGAAAGTAAATTACTGAAAAGTAAATGCTAAAAGTAAATTGCTGAAAGTAAATTGCTGAAAAGTAAATTGCTGAAAATTAAATAAAGTGAAAGTACAATAAAAGAAAATGTTTAGGTAAAATGATCCACTTTTATTACTTCTATTTTAGATATCTCCCTTAATATAATATATTAACTTTGCATGATAATTACCAACCAGCCATATATGCGGTATCCAGATTAAGTCAAATTAATAATTAATTACCAACCGACCAATCTGGCGGTATCCAGTTTAGTCAGGTTAAAACCAATTTAAATAATTACCAACCGACCAATATGGCGGTATCCTCGTTAAGTCAGGTTTTAACTAGTTTATATATTATAATTAAGGGAGATTAATCTAAATATTAGTAATAAAAGTTTTACCTTTTACCCCAACAAAGGGGAGTTACCTCCTCATTACTGAAAAGTAAAAACTGAAAAATAAAGAAAGAAAAGTATTGTGCGTAAAAGTAAATTACGGAAAGTAAAAACTGAAAAGTAAAGAAAAGAAAGTGCGAAAGCGAAAATTAATTACTGAAAGCTGTAAATAAACAAACAAGATACAATCTTCTTAGTATTCTTAAGGAATTCCTTAGAAGAAAGTATGAATTTACAAATGAAATGGCTTGGTATTTATAGGTAAAATTTTGCCTCCATCAAATCTTCCACCAAATCAATTATTAATTGCTCCACTAATTGCTCCACCAAATCCATTATTAATTGCTCCACTAATTGCTTATTATGTTTGGTGGTGATTTGATAATTTTTATTATTTATTTATTAATTTATTTTTTCCTTTGAAAATGACTTTAATAATTACACACAACACACTTCTGGATGTTTCATCAATTTCGGGCATGCAATCTTCATAATTCGTAATTCTTTTGTCTTTCAGAGTTGTAGATCTTTGCTTCTTCTTTAATCTGGAACTTGAATCAGCTCAATCCGATATCGGAATAAAACGTTATGCCCAAAATACGACAGATGCGCAAAATTGGAATTTCCAAAACTGCACTTCGTTAAAACGCCCTTTCAAGTTTCCAATCTCCAAAATTAATATGTCAAGTCTAATTTTTGCCCATATTTGACTCATATTTCATCCTAAATGATTTCATTAAGTCCCAATATTATTTTATCTGCAAAATAAACTAAAACATATCAAAACGTTCATCAAACCCGAGAAACTAAACAAAATAGTAAGTAAAAGGGGCGGTAAATATTGATATATTTTCCGCTCATCAATTTACTACCAACATATCCAGGGATCTCATGGGTCGCTTCTCGAAGATTCATCGATGACGTATGATTCGAGTAATTAATCTGGGATTAATTACGGAGAGATTTTATCTATGATAAAATACTATTTGAAGAGAGAGAAAGATTAATTTGGAATTAATCGATAAAATAATATATTCGATATATTAAATGAAATTAGATTTCGACGCGGACTTAAAATTATATTTTAATTCGGGCAAACGAGTTAATTTAGAATTAATTCGTTAGCGACGTGAATAGTAATTTTGCTAGGCATAATTATTTAATTAAATTCGATTTAATTACGTCGTGACGAAAGTTCGTTAATTCGGAATTAGCGAACTCGAGCCCGGGAGTGTTTGCGGGCCCACTCGGATTTCGAATCAAGTGGGGCCCACATGTCACATCACATGTCACATCACTTGTCACTTTAAGTTGCTTTTAGTTGATGGGTTTTGGTGAAGTAAGTGAAGACTTGTTACACACTCCAACTTGATGGCATGGTTGACATATACCAACTTTGGTATATCATTATTTTAATTTTTGAAATTGAAATACAAGTCAACAAAATTCATTCCCTCTCTCTCACACCTATTCACAGTTTTTGGAAGCAAAAACACTCTTCATTTTCTTTCATCTTGGCCGAACAAGGAGGAAGAGAATAAGAAGATTTGTAGCAAATTTTCTAAGGGCTAGCACTCTAAAGAATCAATACAAGGTGATAGGGAAACCAACCTTGGGGCTTGGAATCACAAAGACAAAGCTTGGAGCTTGGACTTGGACCTTGGCCGAATTCAACAAAGGATTCTTGGAGTTCATTTTTCTTCTCAACACATCTCAAATATGTTCAATGTAAGTGTGTTTTCGCGTCACTTCATTTGAGTATTCATTCTTTTCATTGCTTAAATATGATCTTGAGACTATATTGGAAACCAACAATGGTATCATTGAGCCTAGTTTGAGCATGAAAATGATTAGGGTAAAATTTGGGTAAATTGGATTTGAGCATGATTTAACCAAATAGTTTGTTTGAGCATGCTTGTATATGGATAACTTGGAGTTATTTATGATCAATTTCATGAAAAATTAATTGGATCAATTTTTGCCTAAAAAGTTGGCTTGGCCGAATGCTTATTTCCCAAAATAGTCATGGTATTTTTTGTTCTTTTGATCATTGGATGAGTATGAACACTTGGGAAATGTTGATTTGTAATTCAATCGGATTGAAAATGAAATCGGACAAAAAATACCCACAAATGTCGTGACTAATATATCATAAAATGAGATGATTTTTTGAATCAATTATGTTGGACATGTGTTGATGATGAAAAGCATGATTAATGGATTAGATTAGTATTTTGGAAATGTTAATTTAAAAGATTAATCATGGCTAAACACTTTGGTTTATTAAATTATGAAATTTGGAAAATTGGAATTTAATAAATTGGGCTTGATTTTGAATTTGGCTTATAATTGTTGTATTTGGGCATAATGGGCTTGGTTGGGCAAAGTTGGTTTAGGCCAATTGGATAGGATCCAAATTGGGCCTAAATCATTCCATTAAGTCCAAATATAACAAATGAGCTTTAAAAGTTTAATTGGGCCTAATGGGCCAAAATTGGTTTCTTGGCAAATAACGGTGATTCCTTAATTGGACTTTGGTATTTCGGTTTGACCTATATTGACCAAAGTCCATACCTTATGAAATCAATTGAAAGCCCATTGGAGTTTAATTAAACAACATTGGATGTTAATTGGGCTTTGAGACCCATTAAGATTAGATTTGGAATCTAAGTCGTTAAAGCGAATTAAAAAGTGTAGATATTTAGTTTGGAATTAAATAAATGAATTAGTATAGAATATGAATTAAATTATATTTAAAGAGTAGTTCGATATAATTCAAGAATTCGTACTTCGAGTACTTATTCACAAACGAGTTGGACTCGCGCAAAATCAAATCATTTTTTGAACATTGGATGATCACTTAATTCAAAGATTAATTAATTGAATTATATTGATTGAATAACATACTATGAATGAATACATGGATGTGTTGAATGAATAACATATATCAGATGGATATTAGAAGGGAAAGGGCAATTTTGGAAATTGTTGTAAATTTAGAATTTATTAAATTGGACCTGCGTGTCCAGCCTTATCTCTCTTGATTCTTTGTATTCTCTTCTCACCTAATTCCCCTCAATGTTAATGAGGTTTCTCTTATTGTATTATGTAATTGGGTAGAAGTAGAATAGTGCTAGCCAGGGAGAGGAAATAGAGTGATTCTTTCTAGGAACAATCTGTTAAATATACATCCGCATATCGTTATTAATTTATTTTCGCGCCTTATTATGCTTTTATAATGCATGTTTAAGGGTGTATGATGAGACCTGACAAAGATAATAAATTGGTTGCCAATTTACGCGAAAAACCCTCAAAACATATTAAGCGTTTTCCTTCCATTGAGTGATTCTTACTCAAGATCCAAGATTGGCACTAGTTTGTTAGCCAAAGTCAAGACCTTTGTCCATCACGGATGTGTTTGAATCATGAAGACTTTGTTCCATATCGGTGTCTTGTCCAAGTTGTGATTTGTTGGCCAAAGTCAAGATCACTTCTTGTCCATCGACATCGATTACGAAGCTTTCCAAAGTCAATGGGTTCCGCTTAACTGGAATCATTAAGCTTGTTGTGCCAAAGCCAAGGCTTAGTTGATTCAGAGGAAATAGGTTAGGAAAATATATTGGATATATTGGCATATATATTATATATATTTCGGACTTGGAGGTCCACCTACCGGATCTAGGAATTGGATGAGATCCAATTGATCTTAGAGATCTACCTAGTTAAATATCATACAACTTGTTGGCCAAAGTCAAGGTTGTTTGTTATTTAATGGGATCCTAGCCCACTAGGAAACTAGGTTTCTCGAGTACTCAACAGAGGGTTAGAGGCTCGCCAAAAAATAGTGGGAGGCTAGTATTGAATTTGCAATTTCGTTCAAATACTTAACTTTACACGCTTTCAAATTATTTCGTCAATTATTTTATTAGTTGGACTAATATATCATTTTTTTTCTTGTAACAGTTAGACTGTACCCAAACATCGTTAATCGAATAGTTGGACTATTGTGGTTAAGATGACTGGAAAATTGAGCATTAGGGATATTTTCATGGGCGACAACGTCTTTAATGGCACCAATTTTCAAGACTGGGACATAAATCTCAGAATCATTTTGGGATCCGGGAAGTTACTCTACACTATCGAGCGACCTCTTCGGCCTAAGCCCCGACCTGATCAGTTGCTTGAGCTAGAGCTTTGGAAGACTCATAGCGGTGATAATACAACTGCTCAATTGGTAATGCTTGCCACTATGACACCGCAATTCCGTCATCAAAATAAAGGGTTTGATCCCTATGAGATGATGGTGAAGTTGCACGATCTCCACCGATCTAACCTTAGATGGCAAAGATATGAGTTGTAGAAGAAGCTCTTATGGGCTAGCATGTCAGAGGGTACGTCTGTTGAGCACCATGTCTCACAGATGATTGTTGATATTGAGCAGCTCAGACAGATGGGCATAGTCTTCGAGGCTGAGACTTCAGTGGATTTGATCCTACAGTCTCTCCCCGACACTTGGAGTGGGTTCATCATGAACTACAACATACTGAACCAAGACCAGACTCTTGGAGAGTTGATGTCCACTCTGTGAGAGGCAGAGAAAGAGTGATGAGCGGAAAATATATCAATATTTACCGCTCCTTTTACTTAATATTTTGTTTAGTTTCTCGGGTTTGATGAACATTTTGATGTGTTTTAGCTTATTTTGAAGATAAAATAATATTGGGACACAATGAAATCATTTAGGACAAAATGTGGGTCAAATAAGGGCAAAAATTGGGCTTGACATATTAATTTTGGAGATTGGAAACTTGAAAGGGCGTTTTAACGAAGTGCAGTTTTGGAAATTCCGGTTTTGCGCATCTGTCGTATGTTGGGCATAACTTTTTACTCTGATATCGGATTAAGCTTATTCAATTTCTAGATTAAGGAAGACTCAAAGATCTACAACTTTCAAAGACAAAATAATTTCAAATTCTGAAGATTTCATGCCTGAAATAGATGAACCATCCAGAAGTGTGTTGTGTGTAATTATTAAAGTCATTTTCAATCATTTTCAAAGCAAAAAATAAATTAATAAATAAATAATAAAAATTATCAAATCACCACCAAACATGATAAGCAATTAGTGGAGCAATTAATAATGGATTTGGTGGAGCAATTAGTGGAGCAATTAGCGGAGCAATTAATAATGGATTTGGTGGATGATTTGATGGAGGCAAAATTTTGCCTATAAATACCAAGCCATTTCATTTGTAAATTCATACTTTCTTCTAAGGAATTCCTTAAGAATACTAAGAAGATTGTATATTGTTTGTTTATTTACAGCTTTCAGTAATTAATTTCCGCTTTCGCACTTTCTTTTCTTTACTTTTCAGTTTTTACTTTCCGCAATTTACTTTTACGCACAATACTTTTCTTTCTTTAATTTTTCAGTTTTTACTTTTCAGTAATGAGGAGGTAACTCCCCTTTGCTGGGGTAAAAGGTAAAACTTTTATTACTAATATTTAGATTAATCTCCCTTAATTATAATATATAAACTAGTTAAAACCTAACTTAACAAGGATACCGCCATATTGGTCGGTTGGTAATTATTTAAATTGGTTTTAACCTGACTAAACTGGATACCGCCTGATTGGTCAGTTGGTAATTAATTATTAATTTGAATTAATCTGGATACCGCCTATATGGCTGGTTGGTAATTACCATGGAAAGTTAATATATTATATTAAGGGAGATATCTAAAATAGAAGTAATAAAAGTGGATCCTTTTACCTCAGCATTCTCTTTTATTGTACTTTTCTGCAATTTACTTTCAGCATTTACTTTTCAGCAATTTACTTTCAGCAATTTATTTTCAGCATTTACTTTTCAGTAATTTACTTTCAGCATTTACTTTTCAGCATTTAATTTTCAGTATTTAATTTCAGCATTTACTTTCCGTCATTTATTTTTCAGCATTTTACTTTATGTCTTTTATTTTATTTAAGTTTTTACTAGCCCTAGTTATGTGTCGTAACTAAGTTAGTTATCTGGGGTTGTGATGAATTCTAATATCACCGGTTTATAAGGGGTT
The DNA here is from genome assembly GCA_019454045.1 of Zanthoxylum bungeanum. Taxonomy (NCBI): domain Eukaryota; kingdom Viridiplantae; phylum Streptophyta; class Magnoliopsida; order Sapindales; family Rutaceae; genus Zanthoxylum; species Zanthoxylum bungeanum. The sequence continues at coordinate 81,446 of SKCR01024878.1, read as the reverse complement.
ATTTTTTAGTTTGGGTAATTTAAAGGTTTACTTATTAAGTCTTAAGCTTAATGCTTCTTGTTGTCTGATCACCAATAAGATTGATGTGGTAAATCTAAAATAAACTTGACAAAGGAATTTTAGGTTTCAGCCTTAGACTTAATAGCCCACGATCTTCATTGAGGATAGATAACCCTTTAATAGATTTTCTTACAGGATAGAGATATACCTGTTGGGCGGGGGTAGCCATAATTGGAACTTAAACTTAATGAATACAGATAATTTGGTTGACATAGACATATGGTTCAATTGGGTTAAACTGGGTATTTGCGTCTGACCATCGACAGAGGCTTTTGCATAATTTAGTGTTCAATGTTAGTAAACTGATTTATTACACAACCATGAAATAACCACTTCATCTTTTAAAAGATATTAGAAAGATTCACAACCCTAGATAGTTTTTAATATTGAATTTTCTTAAACCTACTTTTGTGCAATTTTATTTACTTTTTTTTAAATTTAGAATCATCACCATTTCAAATCAATCAATCAACCTGTTAGATACTAGTAATCATTTGACCTCATAAAATTAATAGATTAGGTATTAAGTCCTCGTGGGATCGATACTTTTTATACTACTTGAACGATACGTACGCTTGCGTTGTACGTGTGTGTTTACGCCGGTCAAGTTTTTGGAGCCGTTGCCCGGGACTTATTTATCTTTCACTATTAGTTTAGAGGTTAGATACCTTTACTTGTATCTAATTTCTTTTTACTTATTGTTTTTGTTTTCTTGTTTTTCAGGTTCTCAGATCCTTCATGAGACGAACCAGAAGCTTTGAACTCTGACCGCTTGACCCAGAAATTGAAAGAACCATCACACAATTGAGAAGGGAAATGCGAGAAGGCCAAGAATCTTTAGTCAACATGGAACCTGAACCTTTGGAGGTTGCACCACCAATTCCCATTTGAGATAGAACCATTCCGGTGGTTGACAGACTCATTTCATGTATTGTACTTCCTCCCTTACCAGCAAATGCAGGTGACATCAAAACATGCATTCAGATGATTCAGCAGTCAGTTCAGTTTGGGGGGAATGCAACTGAAGATCCTAATGCCCACATCAGTAAATTCCTGGAAGTTTGCGGCACTTTCAATTACAACCGAGAAGCTGAAGAAGCAATGAGACTGCGTATTTTCCCATACTCCTTGAAAGACAGAGCTAAAGCTTGGCTACATTCACTAGCAGCAGGTTCCATCACAACTTGGAACACTTTAGCCACCAAATTTCTTGCAAAGTACTTTCCACCAGCCAGAACTGGAAAGCTGAGGAATGACATCACTTCCTTTGTGCAACTAGACTCAGAGACTCTCTACGAAGCTTGGGAAAGATACAAAGATTTGCTACGGAAATGTCCTCACCATGAAATTCCAAAATGGCTTCAAGTCCAAACCTTCTATAATGGACTTTCTAAACTGATGAGAACCACAATTGATGCTGCTGTTGGATGAGCTTTAATGGCAAAAGGAGAAGATCAAGCCTGGGACCTAATCGAAGAAATGGCCAACAACAATTCCTTGTGGCCAACAGAAATGAGCATGATCCAAAGAATTGCAGGAATTTATGAAAGTGGAGTCAATACAGCAGTCAACTCCAAGCTGGATCAGATATGCAAATTCATGGAGACTCTCAGCACTGGATCCATAAGTTCACCATATGGAGGAGCACCAGAACCAAACCAACTTGAAGAGTCGGTGAATTATGTCAACAATTTCAACAGACAGGGGAACAATCCATATTCCAACACCTACAATCCTAGGAGGAATCATCCCAATTTTTCATGGCGCAACAATTCAGGACAAAAGAACAATCCATCACCTGGATTTCAACAGCAGAACTATCCACCACCAGGATTTCAACAATATAACAAAGGTCAGGAACATGAAAAAGAACCAGAAATGAAAGAATGGATTGTAGATATGTTCAAAAAGAAACAAGCAGCATATGATGCTATCTTTCAGAGCCAATCTTCTTCCAAGAAAGCACTGAAGAATCAAATCGGACAACTGGCCAATGCTCAAAGTTACAGACTACCAGGTAATCTTCCCAGCAACACAGAACCCAATCCAAGGAACCGAGGGAAGGAGAAATGTCATGCCATCATGTTAAAAAGCGGTACTGAAATCAACAAAGAAGTTGGAGCCAAAACAACTACTGAGGAAGTTCCAAAAGAAACAAAGCAACAGATGGAGGAAAAAGAAGTAAAGGAAAAAGAACATATCATTCCACCTCCACATTTTCCTCAGCGTGTTTAGAAAAACAAACTGGAAAAGCAGTTTGCTCGTTTCCTGGGGGTGTTCAAAAAGCTGCACATCAACATTCCATTTTCAGAAGCCTTGGAACAAATGCCCAGCTATGTAAAATTCATGAAAGACATTCTTTCACGAAAACGAAGATTGTGAGATTACGAGATAGTAGCATTGACAGAAGAATGCAGCGCCATCATTCAGAGGAAGCTTCCCCCAAATTGAAAGATCCTGGCAGTTTCACCATTCCTTGCATCATAGGAGAACATAACTTTGGTAGAGCTTTATATGATTTAGGTGCAAGTGTTAACTTGATGCCTTTTTCTATTTTCAGGAAATTACAGATTGGAGAAATAATTCCAACTTCAATCTCTCTACAACTTGCTGATAGAACGCTCATATTTCTAAGAGGCGTAGTTGAGGATGTGCTGGTCAAGGTTGACCAATTCATTTTCCCTGCAGATTTTATTGTCCTTGATATGGAGGAAGACACAGACGTGCCAATCATCCTTGGGAGACCATTCTTGGCTACAGGTCGAACCATTATTGATGTACAAAAAAGAGAATTAACAATGAGAGTACAAGACCAAGAGGTAACATTCAATGTTTTCAAGGCCATGAATTTCCCAGATGATGAAAAATATGAGGAATGTTTCAGACTTGATGTGATACACAGTACCATTCAGAACTCCAATGCAATGCAAAGTTCTACTGACAAACTTAAAACATGTCAATTGTCTTTGGAGCCTGAAGATAAAGTGTCTTTTGCACTAAAAAAAGCCAATTCTTGCACTACAAGCAACAAAAGAAAAAAGTTCCACCAGCTCATCGAATTGGAGGAATTTCTTGTTGGTTTCTAATTAGGTCTCAAGAATGAAATCAAGCAAGAAAAACACATGAATACAACAAGGAGAATGGCAGAAGCATACTCACAATGAACGGATCTTGCGACGCGATGAACACGAGCCTTCAAGCTCCCTCAAAAGTCACGGCAGTAGCTTCCTTGGGTAGTGAACTGTTCGGTTTTGACTGGTTTGGTTCCTACAAGAATCGGCCATGGGAGACTCCATTGAAGCTCCAAGCTTTGTGATTCCAAGCTCACGAAATCGTTTCCCTATCACCTTAGGAAGACTCAAGTATGTGCTAGCACTTTGTATTTTGCAACAAAATAATTCTCTTGCTTCTCTTTGTCATTCGGCAGAACCAGAAATGGAGAAGAATAAAATGGCTCCAAGCCGTGAGAGAGAGAGGAGGGAAAAGAGAGGAGACCGAAATTGTTGTAGAGAGAGAAAAGAAAAATGTTATATATATATATTTATTTTATATTCCAAAAACAAAACAAATACATAAAAGCATTTTCATTTACCAAAAGTCAAAAAGGCAAAAGCCCATTAATGCTTTTTCAACTACCACATCAATCACTCAATCAATCAATCAAATTGTCACATCACTCAAAGTGACATGTGATTTGACGCTTGATGTGATTTTCGATTTGACGCTCGATTTGACTTGCGTGCCGCACTCGAATTCGAAATGCGAATGTGCTCGTAAAAATCACGGGCTCGGGTTCGCTAATTCCAAATTAACGAATTTTTTGTCGCGACGTAATTAAACGATTACGCCTAGCGAAATCACTATTCACGTCGCTAACAAATTAATTCTAAATTAATTCGTTCGCCCGAATTAAAATCTAATTTTAATTCCGCATCGAAATCCAATTTCGCATAATATATCGAATATATTATTTTATCGATTATTTCCAAATTAATCGTTCTCTCTCTTTAATTATTATTTTATCCCAGATAAAATATCTCCGCAATTAATCCCAGATAAATTTTCTCTCTCTTCTAATTAATCCCATATTAATTTTCTCTCTCATCTAATTAATCTCAGATTAATAAAGTGCGAGTCATACATCATCGGTGAATCTTCGGGAAGCGACCCATGAGATCCCCAGATATGTAGGCAGTAAATATGGTCGTCGGACTATCCGAACACGTAAGTACCTCGTACTACATTTTTACCGATTTACAAGACAAGGTTGGCTTCTAGCAAAGCGCCATGCCTACCCAATTCTGCAGAAATATCCTTATAGGAATATGCGATCTATATCAAGCGTAATATACTGTAGTATTGTGTATGTCGATCCAGCATCGGATGATCACGTGCTAGGCCTGGGGCTGGAATTGTGTCTGCCCCTTACGAAGCACATATCGGATGTCTGGTAACTAGTCTCTATAATCGGATATACATGACCTAGTCATAATATCCCGATAGCTCGAGCATTTAAGAGAACGAGTTCCGTATCCTATGTGACCATCATCTCCATATGACTGGAGTGATACTTTCTTCTTAACATCACACCCAACACACTACGATTCTCAATATACCTAGCATTGGCGTACACAGAACCTGTTAAAGCCCTGGACGACCTTAACCAAAGTATATTGATTGTCGCAAGTATTAGCGGTGCAAGTCTCAGGTTAAGACCAAATACACCTACCCTGATTTCGGACTTCCATGGACACATAGTCATACTACCAATGGAATTCTGAGGGGGTCGATCGAGAGCGAAGCTGTTTCCTATACCATCGGTAAAACACAACCTCCTATTACACTTGCATGAGTATCCTATACCCAAATATATGAGAACTATGTTGTTGTGCCCTCACAAACGCACACAAGAGTGATACTAGTCTTTTACGTATTTATCGATGTCCAATCTCGATAATACTCTGACTAAGGATATTTAATGATTTATCCTTCGTGGACTTATACTGTCTCATATCATTCTCCGTCCAGGAACAAATCATTGGGACCTCCTATCATTTATATATCTAGGTGATCTAATCACAAATGATAAAAGTGCAATCTCCTTTGTCACATAGTTAATTTGTACAACAACACCATAATCTGTACAAATAGTGACGCTATGGGTCATAATTGTCCAACAATCTCCCACTTGGCCTATAGCCAGTCACTCGAGTGTCTGACACCCGAACTATGTACGGTTGGCTCAAATTGTTGAGAAAAGGCTTTCGTCAGCGGATTTGCATGATTATTATCTGATACGATTTATTAGATCATCACATCGCCACGATGTATGATCCGAACGAATCAGATGAATATCGAAGTATTTATCTGGATCGTTGATGAGACCATTAATTCTTTAGCCTGTGCTAACGCCTAGCTCAGTTGCTAACATAACTATATCTAATCTAATTAGATTTGTTACTGACCCATATGGCTTTTATTGCTGCCTCAGCTGCTGTAATTAACCCGTATTTGTTGTTTATTCGGTAACAGTATCTTGCTTGGAAGATTTCTAGCTCACTGTACCATTATTCAAACTGTATAGTACCGTTTGCGAATTTTAGTCGTCTTTATCGGTTATAGGAAACTTGCTACAGTGATCCCAGTCACTACAAGTTCTCCTTCTTCATAGACTAAGACAACATCCTTAGTTCTCTAAGATACTAACAGATGTTCTTAACATCAATCCAGTGACTATCACCCGGATTGGCCTGTTTGTGAATCTATATGCTCAAAGTGTATGAGACACCAGGTCACGTACATTTTTCAATGTACGGTTTCTCGGAGAGTATTTCGAAAGCCAAGCTTTCACCGATAGTTATTTAATGGGAATATCATTTCCAAGAAATGACATATTATCATTATTTTATAGGACAACCACTGTCAGTGCGCTCCCACTAAAACTCTTATATACACAAGAATCAATTTTCGTTTTGAATTAAATCATAAATCATTATGATTACATCAAAGTGATAATTGCAAGAACCTAATGCTTGCTTCAATCCAATCATGTATCAAATAACAAGCATTATCCAAATGGATTTACCGTGGCAACAGGTAAAAGTTTGAATCGTAATCAACACAATGTTGATAACGATACCTTTCCGGTAAAAGCCTAGCTTTATTCGTTGGTATGTTGCCATCCATGTATGTCTTCCTTGAAGACTTATATAGTACCAATAGGCACAATGCCTTGCGGTACATCAACTAGTGTCTAAACATAATTGGTATACATGGAATCCACTTCGGACTTTATGGCACTTTTCCATAATAGGGAGTCGATACCTTGTATCACTTCCTCATACGTAGTCAGTTGGTATTCCTCAATAAGATAGACATCTTTATGAGGTGAGATCAGAAATCGAAACCCCAGGTTATTTTCTAATTCTCTCCGACCTACGCGATTCTTGTGTATTTGAAGATTAATGGTATAGTTTCATCTTTGATGAACTATTTATGTTTCGTTAAGATTCGGTGCCAAGATTAGTATTACTCCGATTTTCATCGATTTTTACTATCCTCCCACTTTCCACTGCATACCGGTATTCCTCTCAGGAAAACCGCATGGTGAGCAACAATCTAATTATTCTCTATTGAGATGTATAAGTACTATACTTATGGTATCCCTAGGATAACCTACATTTGGCACTTATCCAATTTGGGTTCTTATTTGGTATCATCCAAACGTATGCCTAGTATACCCAAATCTACAAGAATGTGAAACCCGGTTTCTTTCCCGTTCATATCTAATATGTTATCTGTCAAACAAACTTTATGGAACCTTATTCAAAATAAGTTCTACACTGTTTAGCGCTTATCCGTTGAAGGAAATGGTAGCTCAGAACGACTCGTGTTTAACCTTATCATGTCTAACAAAATTCGGTTAATCTTGTCGGACACACCGTCAAATTGACGTGTTCCGGGAGGAGTCCTCATTGAAAGAATACTATACTCTTTCAAGTATACGAGAAACTTATTGCTTAAGTATTTTCCATTACGGTCTTACCGTGACGGTTTAATACTTTAGCCGATCTGTTTGTCTATTTCGTGTCGAAACTGTGAAAGTTTCCGATTTGTGTTCTTCAAAAGAAACAATAACCATACGCGATGCCACATCCGTAAAGGTCACGAAATATTCATATCCACATCTAGCCTAGCTATACATGGGCCCACTTGCTTCACTATGAACTAGGGCTAACAGATCGGTGGCACTGGCACTTTTACCAAGTAAATAGTGTTTTAGGCACTTTGCCCAATAAACTAGATTCGTAGACTTTATTTGAATAGAATCAAATCAGTCCAAGTACCCACTATTCGAAAGTGTGGATATACGATTCTTGTTTAATAGTGTCATTGACAACTATGCCACATTTAGTTTCTTCTGATCAAATCAGTTTTGAACTATTTGTTTGTCATGTTATATGTTTGAGATATTATTTATATTCAAAATATAAATTCTGTTATTCACATCTAATGTGTTTATCTCAATATCTTTATATAATAAAACACTTTAGTGTTCTAGAATATAAAGGTTCACCCGCAGCGGGTTAAACACTGATATAGAGATAATGTATCTAGTCAAACTAGTTACATTATAACAGTTTCTTAATTTAAGTACTAACCCGTAGGTAGTTCCTAAATTCTGATATCTACGGTTAAAATAGCGACTTTCGTCCCGTTTCCAATTTGCAGATAAATCTCAATTGATGTCATTATCCTGCTCATAGCAGATTCTGAACATCAATACATATTTATGTACCATACTAATTATTTAAAATCCAATTTTAATACTAGTAGTGAACATATTTATGACAAACATATTTGAGTTCAGAGCCTTGCTCGTCTTCTATTCCTTCTTGGGATATGTACTTTTATCTTCCTATAAGATTATAATGATTTTTCCTTTGCCCTTTTCCATATTCCAGTAGCCTTTGGCCAAGCCTCGGGTTTCTAGAATATCGAAGTAAGGTGCGCCTTGCGCTACTTGCCTAATTGCAAAGTTTGACTTTGTATCCTTAAGAATAGTCATTAATTCTCCAAGAATTATTTATTGCAATTTAGTATTTCAAAGATCTAAAATAAATCCATGAAAATCCTTCAATTTTATTATCATACTTTAATGATCTAATCCTTAGTTCTGATTCAGAAATTAAGGAGTCTACTTGACAAGTATAATGGATTAAGCACTAAAGTTATCAGTACATGAATATTCCAAATATCATGTTCCACTTATTTGCTTAACTCCAGGCTTAGGCCTAATACGTTATTTTATCAAGTAAAGTAACTTATTAGTTTCCAGGACCATCCTGAAATTTTATTCCCAATTTGAAAAATTATAGTCGTTCAAATACATTTTCACCCAGGATTATGTTTTAAACACTAATCTTTCATTTTATCTTGATTCTAATAGTCCAACTATTTAATCAACGATTTGTGGTACTATGTATTATATTGATTATTATAGTCCAACTATGTAATCAAATATAATTTAAATTAATTAACCTCAATTACATTGATTACTATAATCCAATTATAAAATCAACTGTAAATTGAAATTAATTAATTCAAATATATTGATTACTATAATCCAATTATATAATCAACTATAATACAGTCCAACTGTTAATTAAAACAACAATTTAAATATTAGTCCAACTAACATTTAATCTAACGACGAAATAATTTTTGATTGAGCGCGTATGGCAAGTAATTAAACGAATATTGCAAATTCAATTCTTGCCTCCCACTATTTTTCGGTGAGCCTCTAACCCTCTGTCGAGTACTCGGGAAACCGTGTTTCCTAGTGGGCTTGGATCCCGTTAAATATCACACAATCTTGACTTTGGCCAACAAATTGTATGATAATTAACTAGGTAGATCTCTAAGATCAATTGGATCCAATCCAATTCCTAGATCCGGTAGGGGGACATCCAAGTCCGAAACATATATCTTATATATGCCAATACATCCAATTTATTACCTAACCTTTTTCCTCTGAATCAACTAAGCCTTGGCTTTGGCACAACAAATTTAGTGATCCCAGTTAAGCGCGACCCATTGACCATGGAAAGCTTCGTAATCAATGTCGATGGACATGAAGTGGTCTTGACTTTGGCCAACAAACCACAACTTGGACAAGACACTGATATGGAACAAAGCCTTCGTGATTCAAACACATCTTCGACAGACAAAGGCCTTGACTTTGGCCAACAAACCAATGCCGTCTCGGATCTTGAGTGAGAATCACTCAATGGAAGGAATGACGCTTAATATTATTTGAGGGTTTTTGGCGTGCAAATTGGCAATCAATTTATTATCTTTGTTAAGGTCTCATCATCATACACCCTTAAGCATGCATTCTAAACACATAATAAAGCGCATATGAAAAATAATAATGATATGCGGATGTATACTTTACATTGATCCTAGATCAAATCTCTCATTTTCTCTCTCCTGCTAGCACAAATATTTCTTCTACCCGTTACACTACATTTCTAAAGAAACCTCATTTACATTGAGGGGAATAGGTGAGAAGAGAATACAAAGAGTATACAGGTGATAAGGCTGGACACGCAGGTCCAATTAATAAATCAAATTTATTACAACAATTTCTAAAATTGCCCCACCCATCTAATATCCATCCGATATACATTATTCATGCATCGCAACCATGTATTCACACAAGCATGTTATCAATCAATCTAATACAATTAATTAATCTGATAATTAGTGATCATCCAATGTTCAAACAACGATTTGATTTTGCTCGAGTCAAACTCGTTTTGCGAATAAGTACTCAAAGTACGAATTCTTGAATTAAATTAAACTACAAAATTAAATCCAATTCAATTTGTATTTAATACTAATTCACTATTTAATTCCAAATTAAATATTACACTTTATTAACGAACCTTTAAGACTTAAATTCCAAATTCAATCGTTACGGGTCTCAAAGCCCGATTAACATCCAATGTTTATTTAATTAAAGTCCAATGGGCTTTTAATTAATTTCTTAAGGCGTGGACTTTTGGTCAACTCGGGTCAAACCGATAACCAAAGTCCAATCCGGGATTTACCCCATAAGCCCGGAAATCAATTTTGGCCCATTATGCCCAATTAAATAATTAAGATCCATTAAGTCATAATTGGACTTTATGGATGCGGTTTTGGGCCCAATTGGATCCAACCAAATTGGCCTAAACCTAACTTGGTACAACCAAGCCCAAAAGCCCAATTACAACCTATAAGGCCCAAATCCAATTTCAAGCCCAATTAATTAACTTATAAAATTCCAAATTCCACAATTAATTAACCTAAGTGTAATACACAATTAATTACCCAATTAATATTTCTAAAACATCAATTAGCCTAATTAATCATGCACTTTAATATCAAATAGTGTCCAACACAATTCAATCAAAATCAAACCCATTTCATGCTTCATCATTCTCGGCAATAAGGGGTTTTTTCATTCCGCTTCGGTTTCAATCCAATTGAATCCAAAATCATTATTTCCCAAATCATTTCAACTCATCCAATGAATCAAAATCAAAAAACACCATGAATTTCAAAAAATCAATAGTTTCGGCCAAGCCATAATTTGGGGAAAATTTGTCTAATTCAAAATTCAATCCAATTAAACTTCAAATCAACTTTACCCAATTGTTTTAAGTCATCCAATGATTAAACAAACAAAATTTACCAAGACATTAGGGCTTATACATTTTCGGCCAAGCCAAAGGTTTTGGGGAAAATTGATCCAATCCAATTTTCTTGAAATTGATCATGCACAACTTCAATTAAACCTCATTCAAGCATACTAAATCAAACAATTTAACCAATTGATGCTCAAATCGATTTTGCCCAATTTTAAACCCTAAAATTTCATGCTTGATATAAGCTCAAGATACCATTGTTGGTTTCTAATTAGGTCCCAAGAATGAAATCAAGCAAGAAAAACGCATGAATACAACAAGGAGAATGGAAGAAACATACTAACAACGAACGAATCTTGCGACTTGATGAACAAGAGCCTTCAAGCTCCCTCAAAAGTCATGGCAGTAGCTTCCTTAGGCAGTGAAATGCTCGATTTTGACTAGTTTGGTTCCTACAAGAATCGGCCATGGGAGACTCCATTGAAGCTCCAAGCTTTGTGATTCCAAGCTCATGAAATCGTTTCCCTATCACCTTAGGAAGACTCAAGTGTGAGCTAGCACTTTGTATTTTGAAACAAAATACTTCTCTCGCTTCTCTTTGTCATTCGGCAGAACCAGAAATGGAGAAGAAGAAAATTGCTCCAAGCCGTGTGAGAGAGAGGAGGGAAAAGAGAGGAGACCGAAATTGTTGTAGAGAGAGAAAAGATAAATGTTATATATATATATTTATTTTATTTTCCAAAAACAAAACAAATACATAAAAGCATTTTCATTTACCAAAAGTCAAAAAGGCAAAAGTCCATTAATGTTTTTTCAACTACCACATCAATCACTCAATCAATCAATCAATCAAATTGTCACATCACTCAAAGTGACATGTGATTTGACGCTTGATGTGACTTGCGATTTGACGCTCGATTTGACTTGTGTGCCGCACTCGAATTCGAAATGCGAATGTGCTCGTAAAAATCCCGGGCTCGGGTTCACTAATTCTAAATTAACGAATTTTCCATCGCGACGTAATTAAACGATTATGCCTAGCGAAATCACTATTCACGTCGCTAACGAATTAATTCTAAATTAATTCGTTCGCCCGAAGTAAAATCTAATTTTAATTCCGCGTCGAAATCCAATTTCGCATAATATATCGAATATATTATTTTATCGATAAATTCCAAATTAATCGTTCTCTCTCTTTAATTAATATTTTATCCCAGATAAAATATCTCCGCAATTAATCCCAGATTAATTTTCTCTCTCTTCTAATTAATCCCATATTAATTTTCTCTCTCATCTAATTAATCCTAGATTAATAAAGTGTGAGTCATACATCATCGGTGAATCTTCGCGAAGCGACCCATGAGATCCACAGCCTAATGTTCGAGAAGTCACGTCTAGTTGTCGACGTTAAACTTAGCGCTCGCAGGGAGGCAACCCATGCAATTTTTGTATATATTGTGATCTGGTGTGTTTTATTTTTGTGTGTTTAATTTTTGCAGGTAAAGTCATTTGACGATGGAAGAAGCTCTCGCAAATCTTCGCAAGCAAATTCCTTCTCTCCCTAAAAAATCTCTGATGAAAGTCTACAAAGCTCGCTTGGAACGGATGAGACTACTGATGATCAAAGGTATTCCTACTGATATTCGTTGGATTATTGAAGCACGGGTCCGATTGCCAGGTGAGTCTTCTGACTCTTTTATTTCACATCTGTCTAGCTTAAGAAAGGAGCACATATGCTAAAAAGAGAAGAGCCAAAAGAATGTGTGTTTGTTATAAATATGCTCGTATGTTTTGTGATACTCATTGTCGTTCTTTAGGAATGATGTCTGATAACCGCGATTATAAGATTAATTTCACTAGGGATGGCTTGAGTAAGGAGTCTTTGGATGATATATCTAAAACTCTTGAGACGCGTCCCAGTGGATATGTGTATCACGAAATTCGTGTGTTATATGCACAATTTCAAAAAGAAATACAACATTTAAGTCTTGGGAATCTGACTAAAAAAGACCCTGTTTGCCAATTTGTAAGAAAATTGGATGGGAAGCTTGTCACTGACGCATAGACGTCAATCAAGTAGCTACTTTTCTATTAAATATTATATCTCTTTGTCTTTTCCTAATAATTGTAATTTGTTTTGTTGTTTTCTTTTATTTTCTCCGACAGGATCCAGAACTTTTTTACTATCACGATTTATTTTACTATTAACTAATAATTATCATTTGGCAAGTACTAGTGCTATTATTTTACTCACCTTTTTCAGGTGTTATAAATTCAACTCATCATTGCACTTTTGAAGACATCCAGAGTTAAACATGGAAACCACTGCAAGAAGACGAGTTGAAAACATCTGTGTATTTTGCGGTACTAGTGTTGGTACTAAGCCACAATACGTAGAAGCTGCACATGAATTGGGTCGAGTCTTAGCTGCAAGGAATATGCACTTAGTATATGGCGGAGGCAATCTTGGACTTATGGGGATCGTTTCAAATGTCGTACATGAGGGAGGCAGTAATATTTTGGGAATCATCCCAAAACCCTTGGCGGAGGAAAATCTTATTGGACCATCAAACGGAGAGGAACTGATCGTGTCAGGTATGTCTGAACGATTGGTAGAAATGATTAATCGTGCTGATGCTTTTATTGCTTTACCAGATGGCTTGGGCACATTGGAGGAAATTTTTACAGTGTTATCTTGGGCGAACCTAAACATACACCAGAAACCGCTTGGACTATACAACGTTGAAGGATTTTATGATTTTCTTTGTGTGTTTCTTGATGATGCTCGGAGAAATGGGTTCGTGTTAAAACCATTAAAAGAACTCTTATTCACTGCCAGAATGCTACGGATCTAATAGAGCAACTCTTAGCCTATGAACCACAAGTTGACCCTATAATTTCAAAGATAAATTGGTCTGAGGACGATCGTGGTAAGAGGCGTCAGATTAATCTGGATCTTAACCTTTAATTTCCTTTAGAATTTCAGCTAACCAGGTATTATCTTCTAAACTCTTCTTCTACTGTTTAAGACATTGGGGATAATGTCTCATTTAGGTTTGGGGGAGGGAATTAGTTGATCAGTACCTTGTTTTTAGTTTGTGTGTTGTTTTTATTTTTATTCCAAAAATTTTCGAAAAATACAAAAAATTGAAAAATTTTCAAAAATTACAAAAATATTTTGCGTTTTTGTTTTTATTTTGACAAAAAAGGTGAAATTGGTAAGAGATAGCTGTGTAAGGAATTTTCACTTCTGAGACGTATCTCAAACCATTTTTGAAACAAGTTAGTTTTTGTTTATTTCATTTTAAATTATTCAATTTGTAAATTCTCCATAAAACTGACTAAAATGGATCTTCATATGCTCAGTTATCATATATTATCAACATGCATTGTAACATACAGACATTAGTTAAAATTGAAAAGTTTGTCATATTCAGTGCTATAGTTTAATTGGAGGAAGCATCTCAAAAAATGGAGTAAAAAAAAAAAACATCTGAGATCCGAGTTATTAAGTCTGTAAGGGTGTTTTAACACCTAGTACCCTAAAGCCAACTGGTTTGGGAGTCACTGGCCCAAAGCTCGCTACATGGATCAAAGATACTGCAAAAATATATATATCTGAAGTCTGAGTAATTAAGTCCGTAGGGGTGTCTTAACACTTGGTGCCCTAAAGCCAACTGGTTTGGGAGTCACCGACCCAGTACTCGCTACATAGATGGAAGATATTGTATATAAATAAAAAAAATCAAAAATCAAAGAAAAAATCAGAAAAATTATTCCATTGCTGCAAAAAGGTGTGAATTCTGATAAAAGTTTAGGACAAAAAATATTACTCTCTTATCAACTGCACTTGTGACTGTTGTGGGCAAAAATGAGTTGATTAAGATTTTGTCGGCTGTGCATATGGAGAATGGTAAATATAATCGGAGAATTTACTTATTCAGTAATTTAGAAAGAAATAAAACAACCAATAACTTGGAGTAGAAGTTTCACCTGAATAGTAACTAACTTCTTTATTCTTTTTCTCTTGTCTTTTTGCTTTTGTGTGCATTAGTTTTATTATCTTTTTACTTTTGTAAAACGTTTGTGGGTATCGTTGTTGTAAGCCCTCACGAGACTATAACTCGTCCACTACGAACACCTAGGGGTTTAAAGGCTTGTTGCATATGCTAAATGCAACCGTGATCCCTACGAAAGTGGCTTAGTTTAATTTTAATTGTTTATTGTATTTTACTTTGTTGTTTTGCTCGAGGACTAGCAAAATGTTAGGTTTGGGGTGTGATGAGCGGAAAATATATCAATATTTACCGCTCCTTTTACTTAATATTTTGTTTAGTTTCTCGGGTTTGATGAACGTTTTTATGTGTTTTAGTTTATTTTGCAGATAAAATAATATTGGGACACAATGAAATCATTTAAGACGAAATGTGGGTCAAATAAGGGCAAAAATTAGACTTGACATATTAATTTTGGAGATTGGAAACTTGAAAGGGCGTTTTAACGAAGTGCATTTTTGGAAAATCTAAAATAAACTTGACAAAGGAATTTTAGGTTTCAGCCTTAGACTTAATAGCCCACGATCTTCCTTGAGGATAGATAACTCTTTAATAGATTTCCTTACATGATAGACATATACTGTGTCGGGCGGGGGTAGCCATAATTGGAACTTAAACTTAATGAATCCAGATAATTTGGTTGACATAGACATATGGTTCAATTGGGTTAAACTGGGTATTTGCATCTGACCATCGACAAAGGCTTTTGCATAATTCACTGTTCCAGGTTAGTAAACCGATTTATTACACAACCATGAAATAACCACTTCATCTTTTAAAAGATATTAGAAAGATTCACAACCCTATATAGTTTTTAATATTGAATTTTCTTAAGCCTACTTTTGTGCAATTTTATTTACTTGTTTTTAAATTTCGAATCATCACCATTTCAAATCAATCAATCAACCTGTTAGATACTAGTAATCATTTAACCTCATAAAATTAATAGATTAGGTATTAAGTCCTCGTGGGATCGATACTTTTTATACCACTTGAACGATACGTACGCTTGCGTTATACGTGTGTGTTTACGCCGGTCAAAGAGCTCTTTAAGGGCAAGAAACGCGAGATGCATTATTCTTCAACATCTCAGACTCCGAGGGCTTGGCCCAAGGCGACTGGAGGTGTTAAAAAGAAGATGCATAAGAAGAAGGGCAAGGCCAAATCATCAAAGGGTTCTGGGAAACCCAAGGACAAATCCCAAGATGTATGCTTACAGTGCGGGAAGCGGGGTCACTGGAAGCGTGTCTGCCGCGAGTACAAGGCACACATGAAGGAGATTAAAGCGGGCAAGACACCGGCTACATGTATGTTTGTTATAGAAATAAACATGTCTACTTCTAGTTTTGAAAATTGGATTTTTGATTCTGGTTGTGGTACTCATATATGTACTGATGTGCAGGATCTGCGGATTAGCAGGAGACTGGCCTCATGAGAGATTGACCTCTGTGTTGGAAATGGGACGCGAGTTGCCGTTTTGGCCGTGGGCACTTATGTTTTGGAACTGCCTTCGGGGCATGTACTTGAACTTATAAATTGTTATTTTGTACCTAGTTTGACTAGGAATATAAATTCTGTATCTATGTTAACCCAATTTGGGTATATTTTTGTATTTAGAAACACCGGGTGTTTTATGTATAAAAATGATATAGAAATTTGCATAGCTGATGCAAATAATGGTCTTTATATTTTGAATATAAATCAATCTCAAACATATAATGTAACAAACAAAAGGCTTAAAGTAAGTAACAAAGATGAAACTTATATGTGGCATTGTCGTCTGCCACCACATTTTCAATACCTTTTTTATCCTTGATTGTTAGATCGAATTCCTGCAACAATAGAATCCACCTAATCAATCTTGTCTTAGCATCTTTCTTCGAAATGAGGTACTTAAGAGCTATATGATCGGTGAAAATAGTGATGGGAGAGCCAATTAGGTATGCACGAAATTTGTCTAAGGCAAAGACCACTGCTAGTAGTTCTTTTTCAGTTGTAGAATAGTTCATTTGAGCACTATTTAGTGTTCTACTAGCATAATACACGACAAAAGGTTTCCGTTCTCATCTTTGTCCTAAGACTGCCCCAACTGCGTAGTCACTAGCGTCACACATAATCTCAAATGGTAAATTCCAATCGGGTGGTTGCATGATTGGGGCAGAGGTGAGTTTAGTGATTAGCGTCCTGAAGGCATCTTCACAATCCTGTGTCCATTCAAACGAGGAATCTTTAGCGAGAAGGTTACACAGTGGTCTAGAGACAGAAGAGAAATTCTATATGAATCTCTTATAGAAACCAGCATGCCCAAGAAATGATCGCACATCTTTAACAGTTTTGGGTGTTGGCAGCTTGGATATCAACTCAATATTTGATTTGTCGACTTCAATGCCTTTGGATGAGACAATATGACCTAGGATGATTCCTGAAGAGACCATAAAGTGACACTTTTCCCAGTTCAGAACGAGGCCTTTTTCCTGACATCGACTTAATACTGCTTTCAGGTTAAGCAAGCATGTATCAAAGGAGTCCCCAAACACTGTTAAATCATCCATAAACACCTCCATACACTTTTCAATCATATCACTAAAAATGCTCAGCATGCATCTCTGAAAAGTGGCGGGGGCATTGCATAAACCAAATGGCATGCGGCGAAAAGCATAAGTACCAAACGGGCAAGTGAATGTGGTTTTCTCCTGATCTTCCAAGGAGATTTCAATTTGGTAGTATCCAGAATACCCATCTAGGAAACAGTAAAATTGGTGACTAGCTACCCGCTTAAGAATCTGATCGATAAAGGGAAGTGGGAAGTGGTCTTTTTGAGTGGCAGCATTTAACTTTCGGTAATCGATGCACATACGCCAACCTGTGACTACCTTGGTAGGAACCAGTTCTCCTGCCTCATTCTTCACTATAGTAACTCCTGACTTTTTAGGGACAACCTGTGTAGGACTAAACCATTTACTATCAGCAATTGGGTATATAATACCAGCATCTAGTAACTTTATCACTTCATTTCTCACCACTTCTTTCATAGTGGGGTTAAGTCTACGTTGAGGATCTCTACGAGGAATAGCTCCATCTTCTAGGTGAATTCTATGGGAACAAATCAATGGGCTAATACCTTTAATGTCTCATATGGTCCAGCCAAGTGCGGATTTATGCTCACTCAACATCTCAAGTAATCTCTTACTTTGTGACGCACTAAGCTCCGAAGAAATGATAACAAAAAATGTATCTCATGATCCAAGAAACGCATGTTGAAGCCCTTCTAGTAATGGCTTTAATTCAACTTTTGGTGTTTCGACCGAAGAGGGTTTTGGTCTCTCCCTCTCCTCTGGCAAAGCTTCAAACTGCGGCTGCCATACTTTTGGTCCATGTTTTTGCCAAATAGAGTAGCCTGTAGCGAGGTCCGGAGGGTCGGTTATTTCAAGAGTGTCTAAAAGGTTCGAATTTGGAAGAAGATGATCGGGATGGTCAGAATCATGTAGAATGGGGGCCAGTTCTGGCACAATTGTGTCTTTGAGGAATGTTTGATGACATTCATCGTCATCTTGTGGCTGTTTCCCGATGTGAAAAATGTTCACTTCCAGTGTCATATTCCCGAATGACAATTTCATGAAACCATTCCTACAATTGATAATAGCATTTGCTGTAGTGAGGAAAGGTCTACCCAGGATAAGAGGAATTTTGGATTCGATTTTAACTACAGACTGGGTGTCTAAGATCAAGAAGTCAACGGGATAATAGAATTTATCGATTTGAAGTAAGACGTCATCGACTACCCCTCGTAGGGTTCTGACAGAACAATCCGCTAACTGCAAGACTACTGGTGTAGGCTTGATCTCGCCAAGACCCAACTGCGTATATATGGAATATGGCATGAGATTCACACTCGCGCCTAAGTCTAATAATGCCTGTCCGAATTCACATGTACCAATATGGCAAGTGATAGTGGGACACCCCGGGTCTTTATATTTCGGTGGGGTCTTTTGTTCAATCACTGCACTAGCTTGTTCCGTTAGGAATACAGTTTTCTTCACATGGTGCTTCCTCTTTATAGTGCATAGACCTTAGCGTATGTGGGAACTTGTTTAATTAAATGTAACAAGGGCATGTTGATCGTTACTTGCCTAAGGTATTCTAAGACCTCACTGTTTGGGTCTGCAGCTTTGGTGGTTGGCCTAAGGGCTTGAGGAAAGGGTACTCTAACTGGGAGATGTGGCTCTGGGTCTTCATGAGGAGTATCTACACTGTTATCCTTGGTTGCACCTGTTGTGTTTGAGCTGTCCTTTACTCCTACCTCCTTACCACTCCTAATAGTTATGGCATTGACACCTTTTACATTTACTCCTCCATGATCAGCCTGTGATATGTGTTGTCCTTGTGGATAAGGTTGAGCTTGGGAAGGGAATTTTCCTTGTTTATTCACACTCAAGACGTTAGTTAACTTAGAGATTTGGCTTTTTATCTCCTTATTGTCTTCCGCTAGCTAAGCTATCAATGATTCAAACCTCTGATTGGTCTTACTTTGAGTCTCCAAAAAGGCTTGCATAGTATCCTCTAAGGAGTTCCTAGAGACGAAAGGTGTGGCATATTGGGGGGGTACTATAACCTCTAGGTTTGGGTGTGTCCTATCAGTGCTATCCATGGAATTGGGCCCAGTCCAGGTATGCGACTTCTTAGCTAGGTCATCTAGGTACTCGAGAGCCTCATCAGGGTCCTTTCGGATAAACTCACCATTACATATCGTCTCAAAGAATTGGCGCTCCCTAGTTGTCAATCCATCATAGAAGTAACTGAATAAACGCCAACTCTCAAATCCATGGTGAGGGCAACTAGCTAACAACTCCTTATACCTCTCCCATGTTTGATAAAGGGTCTCATTATCTTTCTGGGAAAAGGTGGAGATTTTTTTTTAGGGCATCTCTCTTATGGTGTGGGAAGTATTTGTCGAAGAATGCCTGGGTCATCTCGCCCCACGATCCTATTGACCTAGGTCTTAAAGAGTACAACCAACTATTAGCTTTATCCTTAAGGGCAAAAGGGAAAAACTTAAGTCTGATTGTGTCTGTGGTTCCAAACCGGTCGTGGAAAGTCGCTACTACCTCTTCAAATTCTCTAATGTGCACATAGGGGTTCTCGTTCTCCAAACCATGGAAGGTTGTGAGATACTGTATCATCCCAGGTTTAAAATCTACGGGTGGTGCATTAGAAGGAAACATGATACACGAAGGTGTAGCTGTGCGAGTTGGGTGAAGGTACTCTTCAAGAGTCCTCCTAGGTGGTCTCTCGTAATCACTCATGGTGTGTGCACTAGATGTGGACGGTGTGGCAAAGAGATTGTCAAACAAACTCTCTGAATCAGAATTCTCTTCATCAGTTCTAACGAACCTACCAAATCTATCTTTACGTCTAGGCATGCAATTTAACACAAGTGATACTAGAGACATAAAAAAATGAGCAGAAAATAAACTAAAACTTAAAATCTAACGAAACAAAAACAAAAATAAAATACTAAAAGAAAATAAATAAGCAAATAATAAATGAATAAAATAAAATAAAATACTAATAAAGAAATTGGAACGAAGTTACCGCTTCGTTGTTGCCTAAGCAAACCTGGTCTTTTTGCTTGTAAACCGTCTCCCCGGCAACGGCGCCAAATTTTGATTACACCCAAATATGACTCGCGGTTATTACAGTATAGTTGGGGTGTCGATTCCTCAAAGAGATGCTTACAATAGAAATAATTCACTTAAACAAAAACGTTTAGCAATAACTAACTTAAAGAAAGGATCAAATTATAATGTAAATTAAAGATTATGAAAAGTTTAAATGATTTAATCAATAGAGAGAAATAGCAAAGCGTCAGGGTCCCCTCTTATACCTTTTACCTATATTCTGTCATTGATTCATTTTATTACACAAATGAGGATTTCACGTCCCAAATCCACAATTGGAGGATATTCAATTCTACACCAGTTAAAGTTCTAAGGTAATTGTTATTTTATCTTCTCTACGTTCACAACTCACAAGGTTGTTGTTACAACCTATCTAACGACGACAATATACCCTCGGGCAATATTGCAGTAGAAGATTAACTCGCAAAACAACCTTAACCAATCACAACTAATTTTACCAACAACACATAGAAAAATTGTGACTGAATCTATATGTAAATTAATAAAATATAGTTCTCAAATTAAAATAATCAAAAGAATAAAGAGACGAATAGGAAAACAATTGTATTAATCAAATAAAACCATCCATGAATCAAATAACGAAAATATAAGAATTGGGTACAAGAGTTCGCCCTTAGCTTTGCCTAGGAGATTAGTTCCGTATGCCAAATGAAGAAATAACAGAGATAGGTTGGGAAATCATTGAATGAATCATTTTTTCTGATCCCGGGAATCTACACGGCTCTGATTTCTTGTTATTATTTTCGTAACTAGCCTCCCCTTTGAGTCTGGACGAATTGTTATATTTATAGTGGTGTCTGGGTGTCATTAGGATTTTAGAAAACCCTAAATTTTAAAAGCAGAAACACGTGTGCTCATTCTTCCGCAGCGCCGCGGGGCCAGGTGAGTGGTGCCGCGGCGCCAAATCCTCGGGACTTTTGTACTGAAGTTGCTGTGTTGAGGGCGCCGCGGCGCTTGTCCTTATTGTCTCAACTGGCGTTTTGGCGCCATTGATCTTCTCGGCGCCATGGCGCTAATTATCTGGAATTTGTATGGGAGAATGGCACCAGTCTTCGCTCAAGGGTGTCGTGGCCCTAATCTTTAGAGCCGCGGCACCAGCTCAATTTTTGCTTTTCACGTTCTCGGCTTCTATGTGCGTCCTATGCATCTGTATAGCCCCTAAACACTTGTCATTGTCCCAGGATCCATGTATTAATATTCCTACAAATAAAAATCACCAATTTAGTTTAAATAATAAATATTTCTAAATTAATATAACAATAGAAATTATGTAATAAAATATATAATATATAACTAAATACTTAACAATAAACCTAGATAAGTGATGTTTCAAAGTAAATTTTCATGCATTTATCAATCACCAAGATATATAAATGATAGGAGGTCCATATGATTAGTTCCTGGATTGAGATGATATGAGACAGTATCAATCCACAAAGGTTTAATCATTAAATATCCCTAGTCAGAGTATTATCGAGATTGGACATCGATAATGCGTAAAAGACTAGTATTACGCTTGTGCGCGTTGTGAGGGCATAACGGCATAGTTCTCATATATTTGGGTATAGGATATTCATGCAAGTGTAGTAGGCGGTTGTGTTTTACCGATGGTACGGAAAACAGCTTCGCTCTGGATAGACCCCTCGGAATTCCATTAGTAGTATGACTATGTGTCTATGGAAGTCCGAAATCAGGGTAGGTGTATTTGGTCTTAACTTGAGACTTGCACCGCTAATACTTGCGACAATCAATATACTTTGGTTTTAGGTCGTCCAGGGCTTTAACAGGTTATGTGTACACCTTTACTGGGTATATTGAGAATCGTAGTGTGTTGTTGGGTGTGATGTCAAGACGGAAGTATCACTCCAGTCATAGTGGAGATGATGGTCACGTAGGATACGGGACTGGTTCTCTTATATGCTGCATCTATCGAGATATTATGACTAGGTCATGTTTATCTGATTATAGAGACTAGTTACCAGAGATCCGATATGTGCTTCGTACGGGGCAAACACAATTCCAGTCCCAGGCCTAGCATGTGACATCCGATACTGGATCGAAATACGCAATACTACATATATATACTACGTCTGATATAGATCACATAATCCTGTAAGGATATTTCTGGAGAATTGGGTAGGCATGACGCTTTTCTAGAAGCCAACCTTGTCTTGTAAATCGGTAAAAACATAGTACGAGGTACTTACGTGTTCGGATAGTCCGACGACCGAATTTACTGCCAACATATCTAGGGATCTCATGGGTCGCTTCCCGAAGATTCACTGATGACGTATGACTCGCACCTATTTAATCTGGGATTAATTAGATGAGAGAGAAAATTAATCTGGGATTAATTACAGAGATATTTTATCTGGGATAAAATATCATTTAAAAAGAGAGAACGATTAATTTGGAATTAATCGATAAAATAATATATTTGATATATTATACGAAATTGGATTTCGACGCGGAATTGAAATTAGATTTTAATTCGGGCGAACGAGTTAATTTAGAATTAATTCGTTAGCGATGCGAATAGTGATTTTGCTAGGCATAATTATTTAATTGCGTCGCAACGGAAAATTCGTTAATTTGGAATTAGCGAACCCGACCCCGATAGTGTTTGCGAGCGCACTCGCATTTCGAATTCAAGTGCGACATGCAAGTCACATCAAGCATCAAATCATTAGTCACATCAAGCGTTAAATCACATGTCACTTTGAGTGATGTGACAATTTGATTGATTGATTGATTGATGTAGTGGTTGTGGGCTTTAATTGGTTTGACTTTTGGAAAGCCAAATTTTTGGTAAATGAATTTGAAATTCATTAAAGTGTATTAGATACTCTTTATGCCAACAACCAACAACACTCACTCTCCTCTCCTGTCTCCATCTTCACGCCCAATGGGCATTCTTCATCTTCCTTCACTGGTTTTGCCGAGAGGTTGCAAGAAGAAGATTGTAATTTTTGTGGCAAAAATTACCGAGTGCTAGCACACATTCGGAGTCACGCGAATATGATAGGGAACCGCACACGTGAGCTTGGAATCACCACCCAAAAGCTTGGAGCTTGGACCGATTTTTAGAGAACAAAAGCAGTGGACTGCCGGGAGCCTTCGAGCACTATAGAAGAGAGAAAAAGTTTTATTCTTCGTCGCATCACTCAACCGATCATTGTGAGTATTCCGTAACTTATTTGATGTATTCACATGTATGTTTTATGCTTGAAAATGATCCTTGGGACTTAAAAGAAACCCAATAGATTGAAACTAAATGTGGTTTAGTGATATGTATATATTAGACAAAGGCCCGATAATATATAATGCAATACACAGTTACAAAGCTAGTTTGTAATTGACATTGGGAAGTGTCACTGCTAAATATATATTATCAAATATTGTTCCTGGTCAAGATTCACTAACACAGGTCGGTTAGTCAAATCCGTTGAGACCAGTACATGTCGTATATCGAGACTTGGTCCGATGGTTTATCCCAATTAACCATGAGTCTGGGGAGACTCGTATAGACGTGTAGGTGTTTATAGTGGATAAACACTGAACGACTCACCGGAGATTCTTAATGGATGGTACACCAACGTCAATAAGAATCTTCTTGGGTTGAGTAGCATAGTGGTCCTTCGACTTGAGATACCACTGTGGATGTATGAGACATCCTCCACACTTAGATGGCAGTCACATCACCGATCTATTTAGATCAGACCTCCGCCTGTTCGTTGGGTGTGGACCGATCCTCAAGATATCATGTGTGTGTCAAGTTAGGATCCGTCAATTCTGTGTATAGAGCATAGGTAGTCCATATGTGATTAGCAGTCTGTTAAATATGTAGCCACAATAAACTTCGGAAGTAAGTTCTGAATGTTATTGAGAGATTACTAATAGATACGTCGATGTGATAATACCTATAGAGATTTGACGTTTACCTCTATATCTCTGGTATTATCCGGATACCTGTGACGGAGGGATTATACGTATGCAATGACCTTGACCTGTATGATTCAGTGAGTTTATCCGTGGTCGTCATATTTACGAGTGGGTAAGTTATGGACACGAAATTGGATTTTGTGACGGATATACCTGAATCTAGAGAGTCTCACCAATGAAATATACTCGTATAGCACTAGGGCAACTTTTATGAATAATGATGATTATTTATAAATCGTTTAAACGTTAAACGAAAAATACATGCGAACGGGCCGAATCGTCATTTCCTAATTAATATGTATTTGTATTTAATATATGATGTTATTAAATACACATTAATAAATTATCAAATAAAGGTATTTGACATATATCATTAATATATGTATTTGAGATATTTAAAGTAAATATAATACAATTATTTGAGATATTTGTATTTAATTAATTAATTAATTATTTAATTTTTAAATGATTAATATAATTAAAATATACATATCTCACCAAATGATAAAGTTAGGAAATGACTATAAGTGTAAATTGTTGACTTTAAAGTAAAGGGAATGGTAGTCAAATTGGATTTGACTTCTTAGATATTTGTTTTAAATTGTTTAAAATTGAAATATCAATTTCCTTTATTTATTAGCAAATTCGGCCAACACCCTTATATAAATATAATTGTTATATTTGTGAGTTGCAATTGTTGACTTACTTTAAATCATTAAATGGTTTGATGATGATTAAAGCTTGTTGATAAAGGCAAATTAAATGAAACAAAAATTAATATCTTGATATTTTATACACACCAAATTCGGCCAAGGGCAATTTGGGAGAGTATATATTGTTTTGTTTCATCTTTTAGGGGTTAAAAGTTCATTAACACCAAATATAATACAAAAGTAGTTGAGAGAAAAGCTTGAAGGCTAAAGGAAGATGGCTTGGAAAATCATGATTTTGTAAGTTATTTTTCAAAGTCTTCAACATGAAAATTGTTTCTAACATGCTTAGCATCATTTTGTGTTACTTTGGTGTTGTCTCTCTTCTTATAGTTTGTGTTTATTTTGGTTGTGAACTTTGATGAAAGATTGATGCATGTAAGTAAGCTTGAAATGGTTTCAAAGCTTTACTTTTGATTTTTGGAAAATCAAGTTGCCATTCTAGAGTTGGTAAGCCACTCCTTGGTGACCTTGAATTTTTCTACAGTTTTTTAAAAGTGGTGAGGCTAGATTGGTGAAGTATTGAACGGATTAAAGTGTTGGATTTTGTAAATTTGGTGAAATTGGACAATTTGATGAAATTGAAAAATTAGGGTTCATAACCCACTCTAAATTTGGGGATTTTCAAATATGTGATGTATTATGGTATGAATATGATGCATGTAAAATTTTAGGTTAATTGGATTTTATCTTGGCATGTTTTGACTAAAGGGACCAAATTATAATTAATTGAAAATTTTGGGTGGCTCACGGCAATAGACTAAAAATTGGGGATTTGTGTGAAATCTGATTTTGATGCATTATATGTGTTGAAAAACATTTTAAAAATGATTTAGAATCATCCAAAATTGTATTTGACAACTTTTGGACTAAAATGATCAATTAACAAAGTTTTGGGCAATTCGGTAATTACCAAGAAATTTGATTTCTTGTGTAATTTTTCAGAATTTGATAATTGGATAATTAAATAAATAAGTTTATTTAATTGATCCGAGAAAAATTTTTGAAATCGGAAAATTTTGATTTTCTGTGATTCCGCTGCGTTACCGATATTCCCCCTTAAAACATCATCAAGTGCGGCCTTAAATATTTTCCCAGTTCACACTGGGTGGCGACTCCTTTATTCTCAGGTTTAGTCCACCGCGGGCTACTCCGTACTCTCTACGGGATGCGAGCCCAATAGTGTCGTGGTCGCCGAGCATCATAGGCATAGTGGTAAACCCTGTTTCGCTCCTACAGATGGCGACTCCACTAGGGACAGAGAATCGACCCTGAAACAATGCCTTGTAGTGTCCGTGGCTTTGGCTTTGGTTACCCAAGTCTCATATATTTTACATACCCTTTTTTACCCTGATGGCGTCATGTATCGTGAAGTAGCTTTCACTCAAGGCGGCGGATCATTATGTGATTACCATCACTCGTTGGCACGTACCCAATGGTATAAAAAAATACGCGCTCACTTGGTCGCTCGAACCCTTAAGTGGGGAGACCTAGTTGTGAACAACCATTCGCCGGTGGGAGCCTTTATCCATACTCTTGTAAGCCCACATATGAACAATAGTTATATATCCTATGGAAGCTACCCATATACTTGTGTTTGGGACCATTATCATTTGGATCCATTTGGACCTCTCGTCATAGGATACGAACTTGTTGGGCCACGTAAATTTGTATAAGTTTGCATCTTATGTTAATTGGGCCAAAATTTTTCAAAATGATGATGGGCCACCTTATGTTTGGGCCCCCTATCATTTGAAGTTATTTAGCCACTTTATTGCAAAAGTGTAAACTTGTTAGGCCTTTTTCAACTGGGACAAGTTTTCACCTCGCGATAATCTGATTGAACGCTTTAAAATGATAACGGGCCAACTTGTATGAAAACCTTGATGGGCTTAGAAGGTCCAAACATGATCTGAATATGCCAAACGCATGAGTCCGTTATCTGCACTGGCTTTCCTCCAGGAAGGGTACGTCTTATTATGGCATATTTGTATACTTTTGGATATCTCCAAGTCCATCCCCACAACCGTTATTACCGAGGGCCCAATTCGTCGTTTCTAGAAAATTGCACGATCCTCATAATAGGCTTAGTCAATATTGTAAATGGGCGGTCTTTGTCTTTTACCGATGGAAATGGACTGAGATAGCCAAGGTTCACCATTGTAGCGTAGGAGAGAATGATTTTATGTACCCCATATTGGTGCATAAAATAAGCCATACCTAGGACATAAATGGACTTACCACGAGTGTGGGAGGAATAAGGTCGGAAGGATATATGTTTTTTTGATAACCACATGCATCTCATCTCATGCATCTCATGCATCGCATGCATACATGCATCATGCTAATCTCTTGTCTTAAAAGCCATCATAGATATTTGTTGGGTTAAAGGAAGAAGGGAGACTTGTCAAGAAAAGGTTAGCAGACATGAATGTGTCAGGCAGAGAAGATTCCAGCATGGCTCAATTGGAGACCAACATCACCAAAATTACTGAGCAACTACAAGCTTTGACCAACGCTATAGCCAGTCTGACAGTACCCCCTACAGTGAGAAAAATAAAGTTTTACGGCCAGAATAAAAAGACCATTGGAGGGCCTTCAGTGAGCAAACCCGCTCCTTCTGGGGTCATCACTATCAGAAACAGGTGATTCTCCAATTTTGGTAGACCTTTGTCAAAGGTTTTTGAAGAACTGAAGAGGCAAGGACACCTAAATCCCTTAGAACCTAAACCACTTCCAAACCCTGTGCCATACTACCTCGACCTAAACCTATATTGTTACTTCCATCAGCAAAAAGGCCATGAAACTTACAACTGCACCCGCCTTAGGCATGAGATCCAGGACCTCATTAACACCCATAAAATACCTGACCCGGAAAAAGAACAACCCAACACACACAGAAACCCTCTACCCAACTACTACTTCGTTCCACCAACCACCTACATGATCAACTCCGGCCTGCCCGAAAGCTTTGCCCTTCGAACTCTAAACCATCATGCTTCTTGCATGGGGATACGAGATAGCAGCAGTGAAGATGAAACAGAAAAAAAAATGAAAATTCAGCTAGAAAAAAATGTTTGTTTTTTGCCCTTAATAGTTAAGCATAAGTCCAATGATGAAATTGTTTTAGGGTGAAATCTTAGAAACGATAAGTTCTTGATGTACTTTTATCTAATACTTTGAGTACTTGATCTATGTTATACTCCTAAGCACTTAATTATAGGTTTTTAGCAGTGAAAACCTGAGTAGTTGGCAAAGTCACTAGTTGAAGAAATTGCAGGTCGATGAATGACCATTTGCTTAGATGTATATCCTGATTTGCTTGTGTTATGATGTGTGGTATGGTTGAAAATAAAAAAAAAAGTCTATAAAGAAAAAAATTAAACCACCTATAACCGATAAGCATGAAGCTACCCATGGGTGAGTATTAGGACCACCATGAGAAGAAATGCTACCTTAAAGAGTAGGTGTGTTGAAAAAAAAATTGTAAAAAAAATAAACAAAAGAAAGGAAAAAAAAGAAAATCATACCATATTGAGCACATAAAAAGCAATTACAAAGCATAATTGAGATATTAGGTTGGTTTCACCCATCGAT
Organism: Zanthoxylum bungeanum; assembly: GCA_019454045.1. Lineage (NCBI taxonomy): Eukaryota > Viridiplantae > Streptophyta > Magnoliopsida > Sapindales > Rutaceae > Zanthoxylum > Zanthoxylum bungeanum. The sequence goes on along the minus strand of SKCR01024878.1, from coordinate 52,689 downwards.
CCCAATTTTTGAAATGAAATCATTGAGTTGGCTTACATGGGAAACAAGCTGTAAATAAACCTTTGCACACACACTCTGAGTCTGGATTAAATGATTTATTCAAAGACTTGGATTTGAGTTGCATTGAGTGTTTTGAAGGTTCTCTGGTTTCATTACAGGGCATTCTTTGAGGACAATAATAAGTGTAACTATTGGGACTATTTCATAGCCCGTAATATAGTATACGGAATGCCACATCATATAGTGACAGACAATGGAGTCAAATTTCAGGGAGAAGTCACATTTAGAAATCCAGGAATCAGAAGACATGATCCAAAAGGATGAAGCCGCTTTCACAAAGGCGTAATCCACATTGACCCAGTGTAGGTAGCGAAGAGTAGAAAGCTGAGCCAAGTCTAGGGGCGACCAGTCTACCACCCCGCGGATAAGTGACACAATGGGACCTTGAGCCATGAGACCAAAGAGAATTGAACAATCACCAGATGAGAATTGGCAGGAGGAAACTGCAAGAAGGCCCAGGGGGTGACCAAAGCTTTTATAGGCAAGAGGGCACAAAAGGCCAAGAGGATCCCTAAAGGGGTGAAGAAAACCCTCTGGTGCAAGGAAGGCCTAGCCAAGGATGACATCAAGCCAATAAGACAAAGAAAACCCATCGGTATAAGGAATGCATACACGTCACATACACGTAATTTTTATTTTATGTTCGCAGGCTTTGAAGAAAAAGAAAAAGCGGCGAAGACGAACAACTCCTTAGGAATAAGGACGAGCAAGCCAGGAATGGCACTTCGGGAATGGAGAATAACCTCGAGAATGAGGACAACCAACTCCTCGAGAATGAGGACAAGCAAGCTAGGAATGGCGCTCCGAGAATGGAGAACAACCTCGGGAATGAGGACGGATCAGGGGTCGAAGTGCCTCACCACCATCATCAACAGTTTTGGGAATGAATCCTAGGGGGCGAGGCCCACAATATCAACAATTTGGGAATGAATCCCAGAGGTCGAAGCACCTCATCATCATGAAAAAAACTCCCCAGTGGATCGAATAGTCACGTAGGTGGACCAAAACACCATCACTATGCACAGTTCGGGAATAAAGCCCAGAGATCGAAGCATCTCACACCCAGCATGGTTCGGGAATAATGCCCAGGGGTCAAAACACCTCGCCATCAACTCAGCATAGTTCAGGAATAAAGCCCAGAGATCGAAGCATCACACACCTAACATGGTTTGGGAATAAAGCCTAGGCGTCGAAGCACATCGTCATCAACTCAGCACAATTCGGGAATAAAGCCCAGAGATCGAAGAATCTCACACCCAGCATGGTTCTGGAATAAAGCCCTGGGGTCGAAGCAATTCACCATCAACTCAACAGAGTTCAGGAATAAAGCCCAGTGAACGGAGCATCTCACACTCAGAGATAGTTCAGGAACAAAGCCCAACTCAACTTAGTTTGGGAATAAATCCCAGAGATATTTCGGGAACAAAGCCCAAGGGTCGAAGCACCTCGCCATCAACTCAACTCAGTTCGGGAACAAAGCCCAGAGATAGAAGCATCTCACACCCATGATGGTTCAAGAATAAAGCCCAGGGGTCAAAGCACCTCGCCATCAAAATCAACTCAGTTTGGGAACAAAGCCCAGAGATCGAAGTATCTCACACCCAGGATGGTTCGGGAATAAAGCCCAGGGGTCAAAGCACCTCGCAATCAAACTCAACTCAGTTCGGGAACAAAGCCCAGAGATCAAAGCATCTCACACCCATGATGGTTCGGGAATAAAGCCCAAGGGTCAAAGTACCTCGCCATCAACTCAACACGGTTCGGGAATAAAGCCCAGAGATCGAAGCATCTCACAACCTGGATGGTTCGGGAATAAAGCCCAGGGGTCGAAGCACCTCGCCATCAAACTCAACTCAGTGCGGGAACAAAGCCCAGAGATCGAAGCATCTCACACCCAAGATGGTTTGGGAATAAAGCCCAGGGGTCGAAGCACCTCACCATCAAAATATATCCCCCAAATTTATTTGATTTGTTTCCTTGACTGAAGATCCCTTGAAAAAATTATAAAAAGGAGACTTGACCAACCCTAGGGAGAGACTACACCTTGCACAGCAACTTGACCCAAACAAAAAGAACCCTAACTATCCTCTCTTTCTTCAACCGACACAGCCAACAAACATAAAAATATGCAGCCCTTCAACATACACACACGGTAATACCAACAACCATAGGCTATCTTTAGGCATGAACAACCATTTGAAACCTCTTATTCTTCTTCTTCTCACCAAAATCGAAAACTACCACAAAACAAAACAAAAACCAACAAAAACAAAAGCCATCCACCGAACACAAAACTGCCACAAAACAAAACATAAACCAACAAAAATAAAAGCCCTACACTGACCGGCGTAATCACACGCGTATAACGCAAGTGCACGTATCGTTGAAGTAGTATAAGAATATCGATCCCACGAGGACTTAATTCCTATTATTGTTATTAATTCTTGATTCTATTTATTTACATGTATCTAATTAGGGGGAGAAGAGAATGATTGCTTGATTGGTTGGTTGGTTGAATATGGATTTGCTAAATAAATAAAATAAAAAATATAAAAGAAAATACTAAGGAAAATAACAAAAGACACAAAATACCTAGGGTTGTGACTTCACACAATATTATTCTAAAGATGATTTTATTCTCTTATATATATGTAATAAATTTATTTGCTAACCTAGAACATGAAGTTATGCAAAAGCCTTTGTCGATGGTCAGACGCAAATACCCAAATAACTCAATTAATCATATGTTTATGTTAACCGAATTATCTGAATTCATTAAGTTCAAGTTCCAATTATGGCTACTCACGCCCGACAGGTATATGTCTATCCTGTAAGGAAATCTATTATAGGGTTATTTATCTTTAAGGAAGATCGTGAGCTATTGAATCTAAGGCTGAAGCCTAAAATCCCTTTTCCAAGTTTATTTTTAAGTTTTCCACATCAATCTTATTGGTGATCAGGCAACAAGAAGCATTAAGCTTAAGACTCAATAAAAAAAAAACTAAAGAGTTAACTATAATATAATTAAATCAATTATTAAGCTTGTTAATATTGTGTTTCATCACTTCCCTTTAATAAAAATAAAATGATGGGCTTTTGGAGGACAAAAGCAGTGGACTGCCGTGAGCCTTGGAGCACCATGGAAGGGAGAAAAAGTTTTGTTCTTTGTCGCATCGCTCAACCGATCATTGTGAGTATTCCGCAAATTCTTTGATGTATTCACATGTATGTTTTATGCTTGAAAATGATCCTTGGGACTTAATAGAAACCCAACAGATTGAAACTAAATGTGGTTTAGTGATATGTATATATTAGACAAAGGCCCGATAATATATAATGCAGTACACAGTTACAAAGCTAGTTTGTAATTGACAGTGGGAAGTGTCACTACTAAATATATATTATCAAATATTTTTCCTGGTCAAGATTCACTAACACAGGTCGGTTAGTCAAATCCGTTGAGACCAATACATGTCGTATATCGAGACTTGGTCCGATGGTTTATCCCAATTAACCATGAGTCTAGGGAGACTCGTATAGAGGTGTAGGTGTTTATAGTTGATAAAAACTGAACGACTCACCGAAGATTCTTAATGGATGGTACACCAACGTCAATAAGAATCTTCTGGGGTTGAGTACCATAGTGGTCCTTCGACTTGAGATACCACTGTGGATGTATGAGACATCCTCCATACTTAGATGGCAGTCACGTCCCCGATCTATTTAGATCAGACCTCCGCCTGTTCGTTAGGTGTGGACCGATCCTCAGGATATCATATGTGTGTCAAGTTAGGATCCGTCAGTTCTGTGTACAGAGTATAGGTAGTCCATATGTGATTAGCAGTCTGTTAAATCTGTGGCCACAGTAAACTTCGGAAATAAGTTCCGAATGTTTTTTAGAGATTGCTAATAGATACGTCGACGGGATAATACCTATAGAGATTTGACGTTTACATCTATATCTCTGGTATTATCCGGATACTTGTCATAGAGGGATTATACGTATGCAATGACCTCGACCTGTATGATTCAGCGAGTTTATCCGTGGTCGTCATATTTACGAGTGGGTAAGTTATGGACACGAAATTGGATTTTGTGACGGATATACCTGAATCTAGAGAGTCTCACCAATGAAATATACTCGTAGAGCACTAGGGCAAATTTTATGAATAATGATGATTATTTATAAATCGTTTAAACGTTAAATGAAAAATACATGCGAACGGGCCGAATCGTCATTTCCTAATTAAAGTGTATTTGTATTTAATATATGATATTATTAAATACACATTAATAAATTGTCAAATAAAGGTAATTGACATATATCATTAATATATGTATTTGAGATATTTAAAGTAAATATAATTCAATTATTTGAGATATTTGTATTTAATTAATTAATTAATTATTTAATTGTTAAATGATTAATATACTTAAAATATAAATATCTCACCAAATGATAAAGTTGGGAAATGACTATAAGTGTAAATTGTTGACTTTAAAGTAAAGGAAATGGTAGTCAAATTGGATTTGACTTCTTAGATATTTGTTTTAAATTGTTTAAAATTGAAATATCAATTTCCTTTATTTATTAGCAAATTCGGCCAACACCCTTATATAAATATAATTGTTATATTTTTGAGTTGCAATTGTTGACTTACTTTAAATCATTAAATGGTTTGATGATGATTAAAGCATGTTGATAAAGGCAAATTAAATGAAACAAAAATTAATATCTTGATATTTTATACACACCAAATTCGGCCAAGGGTAATTTGGGAGAGTATATATTGTTTTGTTTCATCTTTTAGGGTTTACAAGTTCATTGACACCAAATATAATACAAAAGTAGTTGAGAGAAAAGCTTGAAGGCTAAAGGAAGATGGCTTGGAAAATCATGATTTTGTAAGTTATTTTTCAAAGTCTTCAACATGAAATTTGTTCCTAACAAGCTTAGCATCATTTTGTGTTACTTTGTTATTGTCTCTCTTCTTATAGTTTGTGTTTATTTTGGTTGTGAACTTTGATGAAAGATTGATGCATGTAAGTAAGCTTGAAATGGTTTCAAAGCTTTACTTTTGATTTTTGGAAAATCAAGTTGCCATTCTAGAGTTGGTAAGCCACTCTTTGGTGACCTAGAATTGTTCTAGAGTTTTTTAAAAGTGGTCAGGCTAGATTGGTGAAGTATTGAATAGATTAAAGTGTTGGATTTTGTAAATTTGGTGAAATTGGACAATTTGATGAAATTGAAAAATTAGGGTTCATAACCCACTCCAAATTTGGGGATTTTCATATATGTGATGTATTATGGTATGACTATGATGCATGTAAAATTTTAGGTTGATTGGATTTTATCTTGGCATGTTTTGACTAAATGGACCAAATTATAATTAATTGAAAATTTTGGGTGGCTCACGACATTAGACTAAAAATTGGGGATTTGTATGAAATCTGATTTTGATGTATTATATGTGTTGAAAAACATTTTAAAAATGATTTAGAATCATCCAAAATTGTATTTTACAACTTTTGGACTAAAATGATCAATTAACAAAGTTTTGGCGCAATTCGGTAATTACCAAGAAATTTGATTTCTTGTGTAATTTTTCAGAATTTGATAATTGGATAATTAAATAAATAAGTTTATTTAATTGATCGGAGAAAAAGTTTTGAAATCGGAAAATTTTGATTTTTTTTGATTCCGTTGCGTTACCGATATTCCCCCTTAAAACATCATCAAGTGAGACCTTAAATCTTTTCCCAGTTCACACTGGGTGGCGACTCCTTTATTCTCAGGTTTAGTCCCCCGCGAGCTACTCCGTACTCTCTACGGGCTGCGAGCCCAATAGTGTCGTGGTCGCCGAGCATCATAGGCATAGTGGTAAACCCCGCTTCGCTCCCACAGATGGCGACTCCACTGGGAACAGAGAATCGGCCCCGAAACAATGCCTTGTGGTGTCTGTGGCTTTGGATTTGGTTACCCAAGTCTCATATATTTTACATACCCATTTTTACCCTGATGGCGTCATGTATCGTGAAGTAGCTTTCACCCAAGGCGGCGGATCATTATGTGATTACCATCACTCGTTGGCACGTACCCAAAGGTATAAAAAATGCGCGCTCACTTGGTTGCTCTAACCCTTGAGTGGGGAGACCTAGTTGTGAGCAACCATTCACCGGCGGGAGCCTTTATCCATACCCTTGTAAGCCCACATCTGAACAATAGTTATATATCTTATGGAAGCTACCCATATGCTTGTGTTTGGGACCATTATCATTTGGATCCATTTGGACCTCTCGTCATAGGATACGAAATTGTTGGGCCACTTAAACTGGGACAAGTTTTCATCTTATGTTAATTGGGCCAAAATTTTTCAAAATGATGATGGGCCACCTTATGTTTGGGCCCCTATCATTTGAAGTTATTTAGCCACCTTATCGCAAAAGTGTAAAGCTGTTAGGCCTTTTCAACTGGGACAAGTTTTCACCTCGCGATAATCTGATTGAACGCTTTAAAATGATAACGGGCCAACTTGTATGAAAACCTTGATGGGCTTAGAAGGTCCAAACAAGATCCAAATATGCCAAACGCATGAGTCCGATATCCGCACTGGCTTTCCTCCAGGAAGGGTACGTCTTGTTATGGCATATTTGTATACTTTTGGATATCTCCAAGTCCATCCCCACAACCGTGATTACCGAGGGCCTAATTCATCATTTCTAGACAATGGCACAATCCCATAATAGGCTTAGTCAATATTGTAAATGGGCGGTCTTTGTCTTTTACCGAAGGAAATAGTCTGAGGTAGCCAAGGTTCACCATTGTAGCATAGGAGAGAATGATTTTATGTACCCCATATTGGTGCATAAAATAAGCCATACCTAGGACAGAAATTGACTTACCACGAGTGTGTTGGTTTAAATCTAGGTCCCAAGATCATACAAGCTATGAAAACATGTGTGAATACACCAACAGAGGTAGCGGAATACTCACATCGATCGGTTGAGTCGATTTGGAGACGATTGAAGGCCAAAACCGCACTGCCTTGGCGCATGAACTGCAGCAGTCCACTGTCTCCAAAAATAGAAATTTGAGATGCGAAACGGAGCTCCTAGCTTCGTCGAACGGATCCCGGCTCATGGTCAAACCTCCCTACCACCTTCGCAAGACTCGTAAGTGTGCTAGCACTTGAATTTTCACCATGAAAACCCACTCTTTGCTTCCCTAAAGTCACGCCATTTCTGGTTCAAAACCAGTGAGCAATCTTCCATTTTGGCCGTGAGGAGAAGAGGAGAAATGAGAGAGATGATGATTATGTATTAGTTGTTAGAAAGTAAAAAACATTTACCTTATATACTTTCCAAAATATATTAAAGGTAATAAATAAAATTGGCTTTCAAAAAGTCAATCAAAACTTTCCAACAACTACACTATTGCAACAACTTCTATCAATCAAAGTGACAAGTTGCTTTGTCAATCAATCAATCAATCACATCAATCAATCACATCACTCAAAGTGACATTTGATTTGACGCTTGATGTGACGAATGATTTGACGCTTGATGCGACTTGCGTTGCCGTACTCGAATTCGAAATACGAATGCGCTCGCAATCACACTCGGGCTCGGGTTCGCTAATTCCAAATTAACGAACTTTCCGTTGCGTCGTAATTAGATGATTACGCCTAGCGAATTCACTATTCACGTCGCTAACGAATTAATTCTAAATTAATTCGTTCGCCCGAATTAAAATCTAATTTTAATTTCGCGTCGAAATCTAATTTCGTTTAATATACCGAATATATTAATTTAATCGATTAATTCCAAATTAATCGTTATCTCTCTCTAGACGATATTTTATCCTAGATAAAATATCTCCGTAATTAATCCTAGATTAATTTTCTCTCTCTTCTATATAATCCCAGATTATTCAAGAGTGCGAGTTGTGCATCATCGGTGGATTATCGGGAAGCGACCCATGAGATCCCCGGATAAGTCGGCAGTAAATACGGTCGTCGGTGTATCCGAATCACGTACGTACCAAGTACTACGTTCTACCGATTTACGAGACAATGTCGGCTCCTAGCAAAGCACGATGTCTACCCAATTCTCCGGTCATATTCATCTAAGAATATTAAGATCTGTATCAAGCGTAGTATACGATTGTATTGTGTATATCGGCCCAGTATCGGATAGTCACGTGCTCGGCCTGTGGCTGGATAAGTGTCTGCCCCGTACGAAGCACATGTCGGATGTCTGGTAACTAGTCTCTATAATCGGATATACATGACCTTGTTATAATATCCCGATGGCCGCGCAGCACTTAAGAGCACTAATACCGTATTCTGCGTGACATCATCTCCACTATGACTGGAGTGATACTTCCGTCTTGACATCACATCCAATACACTACGATTCTCAATATACCCAGCATTGGCGTACACAGAACCGGTTAGAATCCTAGACGACCTCAACTAAAGTATATTGATTGTCATAAGCATTAGCGATGTAAGTCTGAGGTTAAGACTATACACACCTACCTTGATTTCGGCCTCCCATAGACACATAGTCATAATACCAATGGGATTCCGAGGGGTCTATCCAGAGCGAAGCTGTTTACCGTACCATCGGTGAAACACAACCTCCTATCGCACTTGCATAAGTATCCAATACTTATATATATATATGAGAACTATGTCGTTGTGCCCTCACAACGCGCACAAGTGCAATACTAGCCTATTCCACATTATCGATGTCCAGTCTCGATAATACTCCGGCTAGGGATATTTAATGATTAATCCTTCGTGGACTGATACTGTCTCATATCATTCTCAATCCAGGAACTAATCATAGGGACCTCTCTTCATTTATATATCTAAGGTGATCTAATCACAAATGATGAGAGTGCAATTTCCTTGTCACATAGTTAATTTGTACAACAACACTATGATCTGTACAAATAGTGACGCTATGGGTCATATTATCCAACAATCTCCCACTTAGCACATAGCCAGTCACTCGAGTGTCTAATACCCGAACTATGTACGGTTCGCTCAAATTGCTGAGGAAAGGTTTTCGTCAGCGGATTTGTATGATTATCGTCTGACGCGATTTATACGATCATCACATCGCCACGATGTATGATCCGAACGAATCAGATGATATAGAAGTATATATCTGGATCGTCGATGAGACCTTTAATTCTTTAGCCTTGTGCTGACGCCTAGCTCAGCTGCTAACAGAACTATATCTAATCTAATTAGATTTATTATCGACCCAAATGGCTTCTATTGCTACCTCAGCCGCAGCAATAATCCGCATTTTTTGTTTATTTGGCAACAGTATCTTGCTCGGAATATTTCCAGCTCACTGTCCCGTTATTCAAACTTTATAGTACTATAGTATTTAACTGTTTGGAAACTTGCAGCAGTGATCCCAGTCACTTCAAGTTCTCCTTCTCCATAGTTTTAAGACAACATCTTTAGTTCTCTAAGATACTAACAGATGTTCTTAACTTCAATCCAGTGACTATCACTTGGATTGACCCGATTGTGACTCCATATGCTCGAAGCGTATGAGACACCCTACCGAGTACATTTTAAATGTACAATTTCCCAAAGAGTGTTAACAACTCCAAATCTATTCCAGTAGATCTTTATTCCTTGAATAAAGGTTGTTACTCCCCAGAATTCTACGGAGAATTTCTATTGAAAGAATATCTATGAAAGCCAAGCTTTCACCAATTGTTTTATGGGAATTTCACTGTCAGTGCGCTCTCCCACTAACCTCCTTATATACACAAGAATTATTTCGTTTTGAATCAAATCATAAACCATTATGATTATTTCAAAACGACAGTTCCAAGAACCTTACGCTTGCATTAATCCAAACATGGATCGATTAACCCGCAAACCTCGTTTGTTGGTTATACAAAATCGTCAGGATGTTGTAAACATCCTCCAAAAGGTTTCCTTTTTAGGAAAGCGATTTTGATCTGCATCTTCAAAATGGATTTACCATGGCAACAGGTAAAAGGTTGAACCGTTATTAACACAATGTTGATAACGATACCTTTCCGTCAAAAGCCCAGCTTTGTACGTTGGTATGTTGCCTTCCATGTATGTCTTCCTTGAAGACGTTTAAAGTACCAATAGGCACAATGCCTTGTGGTACAACAACTAGTATCCAAAATAGTTGTTATACATGGAATCCATTTCGGACTCATGGCACTTTGCCATAATAGGGAGTCGATACCTCGTATCACTTCCTAAAAACGTAGTCGGTGGATATACCTTCATAAGATTGACATCTTTATGAGGTTAGATCAGAAACCCATACCCTAGGTTGTTTTCTGACTCTATCCGATCTACGAAGTTCTTGTGTATTTGAAGATTAATGGTATAGATTCATCATAGATGAACTATTTGTGTTCCATTAAGGACTTCGTGCCTAGAACAGTATTACTCCGATTTTCATCGAGTATCACTATCCTCCCACTGACCACTGCATATCGGTATTCCTCTCAGGAAAACCGCATGGTGAGCAACAATCATATTGTTCTCATGTGAGATTTATAAGTACTATACTTATGGTTTCCCTTAGGATAACCTATATTGGCACTTATCCAATTTGGGTTTTTTAGTTTGGTATCATCCAAACGTTATGCCTGGCATACCCAAATTATTAGGAATGAGAAACCCTGTTTCTTTCCTGTTCATATCCTATATGATATCTGTCAAATAGATTTATATGGAACCTTATTCTAAATAAGTTTTGCACTGTAGATACATATCCGTTGAAGGAAAGGGTAGCTCAGAGCGACTCGTGATAAACCTTATCATGTCCAACAAAATTCGGTTTTTAGTTTGGACACACCGTCAAACTGACGTGTCTCGGGAGGAGTCCTCATCTGAAAGAATACTATACTCTTTCATGTATGTTTGAAACTTACTGCTTAAGTATTTTCCATTACGGTCTTACCGTGACGGCATAATACTACAGTCGATCTGTTAATTTACTTCGTGTTGAAACCCTAATAGTTTCCAATCTGTGTTCTTCAAAGGAAACACATAACCATAACGTGATGTTACATCCGTTAAGGTCACGAAATATTCATGTTCACATCTAGCCTAGCTAGATATGGGCCCACTAACTTCACTATGAATAGGGCTAACAGATTGGTGGCCCTTATACTATTACCAAGTAAATAGTATTTTAGGTACTTTACCTTAATAAACTAGATTCGCAGACTTTATTTGAATAGTCAAATCAGTCCTAGTACCCACTCTTCAAAAGTGTGGATATACGAGTCTCGTTAAATTGTGTCCTAGACAACAATACCACAAATAAGTCTCTATTGATCAAATCAATTTGAGCTATTTATTTATCATTTTATATGTTTGAGATTTTATTTATATTCAAAATATAAATTCTGTTATTCACATCTAATGTATTTATCTCAGTATCATCTTTATATAATGAAACACTTAGTGTTCAAGAATATAAAGGTTTATCCGCAACGGATTAAACACTGATATAGAGATAATGTCTCTAGTCAAACTAGTTACATTATAACAGTTCCTAATTTAAGTACATACCCAAAGGGTAGTTCCTAAACTTGGGTATCTACAGTCGAAACAGCGACTTTCGTCCCGTTTCCGATTCGCAGAGAAATCTCGGCTTGAAGTCAGTATCCAGCTCATAGCGGATTCTGAACATCAATACATATATTTTATGTACCACACTAAGTATTTAAAATCCAATTTCAATACTAGTAGTGAACATAACTTTGACAAATATTTTAAAGTTAGAGCCTCGCCCTTTCTTTAATTCCTTCGTGTCTTCCATATCCACATGGTAGTCACTTTGGGATATGTTAATTATCTTTTCAATATTTCACAAACCTTTGGCCAAGCCTTAGGTTTTGGAATATCGAAATGATGTGCACCTCGTGCTACATGCCCAATTGCAAATTTTGACTTTCACCCCTAGAATAGTCAAATCAATTCTCTAAGAATTATTAATTGCAATTTAATACTTTTAAATCTAAAGATAGATTTATTGTCAAGTATATTAAATTAAGCACTAAAGTCATCATCACATAAATCTTCCAAAGATTTTATGCTCTACTTATTTGCTTAATTATGGGCCTAGTCATAATAAGTTATTTTATCAAATAAATTAACCTATTATGTATTCCCAATATGAAAATTAAATCATTTAAAACATTTAATCCAAGGATTATATATTTTAGATATTCAACTTTTCAATTCTTTCTTGATTTCAATAGTCCAACTATTTAATCAATTTAATAAGGTACTATTTATTATAATGATTACAATAATCCAATTATTTAATCAACTATAATTTTAATATTGATTACTATAATCCAATTATAAAATCAACTATCATTTAATTCAATTATATTGATTACTATAATCCAATTATAAAATCAACTATATATTGAATGAGTTTGTATATAGTCCAACTATATATATTTTTAAAAACACATAAAATATTAGTCCAACTAATACTTTTAATTAATATGACGAGTAAAATAGATGAGCGCGTTTAGCGAGTATTCGAACGAATGTTGCAAATTCAATACTTGCCTCCCACTATTTTTCGTCGAGCCTCTAACCCTCTGTCGAGTACTCGGGAAACCGTGTTCCTAGTGGGCTAGGATCCCGTTAAATATCACACAATCTTGACTTTGGCCAACAAATTGTATGATAATTAACTAGGTAGATCTCGAAGATCAATTGGATCTCATCCAACTCCTAGATCCAGTAGGTGGACATCCAAGTCCCAAACATATATCTTATATATGCCTATACATCGAATGTATATCCTAACCTTTTTCCTCTGAATCAACTAGGCCTTGGCTTTGGCACAACAAACCTAATGATCCCAATCAAGCGCGGACCCATTGACCATGGAAGCTTCGTAATCAATGTCGTTGGACAAGAAGTGGTCTTGACTTTGGCCAACAAACCACAACTTGGACAAGACACCAATATGGAACAAAGCTTCGTGATTCAAACACATCTTCGATGGAAAAGGGCTTGACTTTGGCCAACAACCCATGCCAATCTAGGATCTTGAGTAAGAATCACTCAATGGAAGGAAAAGACGCATGATATTTGATGAGGGCTTTTCGCGTGCAAATTGGCTACCAATTTAATTATCTTTGTTAAGGTCTCATCATCATACACCCTTAAACATGCATTCTAAACACATAATAAAGCGCATATGAAAATAAAATAAATAATAATGATATGCGGATGGATACTTAACACATTGATCCTAGATCAAATCTCTCCCTTTCTCACTCAAGCTAGCACTTGTATTACTTCTACCCCTTACACTACACTTCTAAAGAAACCTCATTTACATTGAGGGGAATAGGTGAGAAGAGAATACAAAGAGAATAGAGGTGATAAGGCTGGACACGCAGGTCCAATTTAATAAATCGAATTTATTACAACAATTTCTAAAATTGCCCCACCCGACTAATATCCATCCGATATACATTATTCATTCAACACAACCACGTATTCACACACATAAGCATGCTATCAATCAATCTAATCAAATTAATTAATCTGATAATTAAGTGATCATCTAATGTTCAAACAACGATTTGATTTTGTTCGAGTCAAACTCGTTTTTGCGAATAAGTACTCAAAGTACGAATTCATGAATTAAATTAAACTACATTATTAAATCTAATTTAATATGTACTTAATACTAATTCACTATTTAATTCCAAATTAAATATCACACACTTTATTTAATAAACCTTTTACGATTTAAATTCCAAATTTAATCGTAACGCGTCTCAAAGACCGATTAACGTCCAACGTCAATTCAATTAAAGTCCAATGGGCTTTTAATTGATTTCTTAAGGCGTGGAATTTTGGTCAACTCGGGTCAAACAGATAACCAAAGTCCAATCCGGGATTTACCCCATAAGCCCATAAATCAATCTTGGCCCATTAGACCCAATTGAACTTTAAAGGTTCATTAGTTGCATTTGGGCTTTATGGTTAAGGTTTTGGGCCCAATTGGATCCAATCCATTTGGCCTAAACCCAACTTGATAAAATCAAGCCCAATAGGCCCAATTACAACATTAATAGCACAAATCCAATTTAAGGCCTCAAATAATTAAATTACTTAAATCCAATTTAGCAATTTAATTACCTAAAGTGCATTACATGATTAATCAACTAAATCAATATTTCTAAAACACCATATTAGTCTAATTAATCATGCTCAATTCATTATTATATGTCCAACACACAAATTGAAAAATCAAACCCATTTACATGCTTCAAAGCTCTCGGCCAAGGAGGGATTTTGTGTCCGATTCGGTTTCAATCCAATCGAACCCACAATCGACATTAAATCACCATCCAATTTGATTTCATACACATCCAATGTCACAAAATCAAAATTACCTAGGGCAATAACACATTCGGCCAACATAGAATTTTTGGGGTTTTTGTCCAATTCGAAATCCAATCCAATTCGATTCAAATTAACATCAAACATTATGATTCCAATTCATCTAATGAATCAAAAAACAAAAATTTCCAAGAACCCAAAATCATCCTCACATTCGGCCAAGGTCATCAATTTGGGGAAAATAATTCCAAATCATTTTTCAACAAATTGGTCCAACCAAAATGAAATTAAACATGTTATAAGCATACTCAAACAATCAATTTATTCAAATCATGCTCAACAAACATTTACCCAAATTTTAACCCTAAAAGTTTCATGCTTGAACCTAAGGCTCTTGATGCCATTGTTGGTTTAAATCTAGGTCCCAAGATCATACAAGCTATGAAAACATGCGTGAATACACCAACGGAGGTAGCGGAATACTCACATCGATCGGTTGAGTCGATTTGGAGACGATTGAAGGCCAAAAACGCACTGCCTTGGCGCATGAACTGCAGCAGTCCACTGTCTCCAAAAATAGAAATTTGAGATGCGAAACGGAGCTCCTAGCTTCGTCGAACGGATCCCGGATCATGGTCAAACCTCCCTACCACCTTCGCAAGACTCGTAAGTGTGCTAGCACTTGAATTTTCACCATGAAAACCCACTCTTTGCTTCCCTAAAGTCACGCCATTTCTGGTTCAAAACCAGTGAGAAATCTTCCATTTTGGGCGTGAGGAGAAGAGGAGAAATGAGAGAGATGATGATTGTGTATTAGTTGTTAGAAAGTAAAAAACATTTACCTTATATACTTTCCAAAATATATTAAAGGTAATACATAAAATTGGCTTTCAAAAAGTCAATCAAAACTTTCCAACAACTACACTATTGCAACAACTTCTATCAATCAAAGTGACAAGTTGCTTTGTCAATCAATCAATCAATCACATCACTCAAAGTGACATTTGATTTGACGCTTGATGTGACGAATGATTTGACGCTTGATGCGACTTGCGTTGCCGCACTCGAATTCGAAATACGAATGCGCTCGCAATCACACTCGGGCTCGGGTTCGCTAATTCCAAATTAACGAACTTTCCGTTGCGTCGTAATTAGATGATTACGCCTAGCGAATTCACTATTCACGTCGCTAACGAATTAATTCTAAATTAATTCGTTCGCCCGAATTAAAATCTAATTTTAATTTCGCGTCGAAATCTAATTTCGTTTAATATACCGAATATATTAATTTAATCGATTAATTCCAAATTAATCGTTATCTCTCTCTAGACGATATTTTATCCTAGATAAAATATCTCCGTAATTAATCCTAGATTAATTTTCTCTCTCTTCTATATAATCCCAGATTATTCAAGAGTGCGAGTTGTGCGTCATCGGTGGATTATCGGGAAGCGACCCATGAGATCCCCGGATAAGTCGGCAGTAAATACGGTCGTCGGTGTATCCGAATCACGTACGTACCAAGTACTACGTTCTACCGATTTACGAGACAAGGTCGGCTCCTAGCAAAGCACGATGTCTACCCAATTTTCCGGTCATATTCATCTAAGAATATTAAGATCTGTATCAAGCGTAGTATACGATTGTATTGTGTATATCGGCCCAGTATCGGATAGTCACGTGCTAGGCCTGGGGCTGGATAAGTGTCTGCCCCGTACGAAGCACATGTCGGATGTCTGGTAACTAGTCTCTATAATCGGATATACATGACCTTGTCATAATATCCCGATGGCCGCGCAGCACTTAAGAGCACTAATACCGTATCCTGCGTGACATCATCTCCACTATGACTGGAGTGATACTTCCGTCTTGACATCACATCCAATACACTACGATTCTCAATATACCCAGCATTGGCGTACACAGAACCGGTTAGAGTCCTAGACGACCTCAACTAAAGTATATTGATTGTCGTAAGCATTAGCGATGTAAGTCTCAGGTTAAGACTATACACACCTACCTTGATTTCGGCCTCCCAAAGACACATAGTCATAATACCAATGGGATTCCGAGGGGTCTATCCAGAGCGAAGCTGTTTCCCGTACCATCGGTGAAACACAACCTCCTATCGCACTTGCATAAGTATCCAATACTTATATATATATGAGAACTATGCCGTTGTGCCCTCACAACGCGCACAAGTGCAATACTAGCCTATTCCGCATTATCGATGTCCAGTCTCGATAATACTCCGGCTAGGGATATTTAATGATTAATCCTTCGTGGACTGATACTGTCTCATATCATTCTCAATCCAGGAACTAATCATAGGGACCTCTCTTCATTTATATATCTAAGGTGATCTAATCACAAATGATGAGAGTGCAATTTCCTTGTCACATAGTTAATTTGTACAACAACACTATGATCTGTACAAATAGTGACGCTATGGGTCATATTATCCAACAGAGTGTGGGAGGAATAAGGTCAGAAGGATATATGTTGTTTTGATAACCACATGCATCTCATGCATCGCATGCATACATGCATCATGCTAATCTTTTGTCTTAAAAGGCATCATAGATATCTGTTGGGTTAGAGAATAAGGAAGACTTGTCAAGAAAAGGTTAGCAGACATGGATGCGTCAGGCAGTGTAGATTCCAGCATGGCTCAATTGGAGACCAACATCACCAAAATTACTGAGCAACTACAAGCTTTGACCAACGCCCTGGCCAGTCTGACAGTACCCCCTACAGTGAGAAAAATAAAGTTTTACGGCCAGAATAAAAAGACCATCGGATGGCCTTCAGTGGTCAAGCCCGCTCCTTCTGGGTCATCGCTATCAGAAACAGTCGATTCTCCAATTTTGGTAGACCTTTTGTTGGACATTATGACCCATAGCGTCACTGTTTTGTAAATGATATGGTATTATTGTACAAAATTAACTATGTGATAATGAAATTGCCCTTTTTGCCGTTTTGTAAAATTATTTACTTTAATATATTAATGGCAAAAGTCCATATGATTAGTTCCGTATTGAGATGATATGAGACAGTATCAATATAAAAGGTTTAATCATTAAATATCCCTAGTCGGAGTATTATCGAGATCGGACATCGATAATGCGGAATAGACTAGTATTGCACTTGTGCGAGTTATGATTGCACAACGGCATAGTTCTCATATATTTAAGTATTGGATACTTATGCAAGTGCGATAGGAGGTTGTGTTTTATCGATAGTACGGAAAACAGCTTCGCTCTGGACAGACCCCGCGGAATCCCATTGGTAGTATGTCTGCGTGTCTATGGGAGGCCGCATCAGGGTAGGTGTATATGGTCTTAACCTGAGACTTGCATCGCTAGTACTTGCGACAATCGGTAAACTTTGGTTGTGGTGGTTCGGGGCTTTAACCGGTTCTGTGTACGCCTCTTCTGGGTTTATCGAGAATCGTAGTGTACTGGATGTGATGTCAAGATGGAAGTATCACTTTAGACATATGGAGATGATGATCACGCTGGATACAGAACTAGTACTCTATAAAAGGTTGCAACCGTCGGGACAATATGACTAGGTCAGGATTGTCCGATTTAAAGAGACTAGTTGTTTGATATCTGATATATGTTTCGTACGGGGCAGACACATTTCCAGCCCCAGGCCTAACATGTGATCGTCCGATACTGGATCGATATACGCGATACTGCGGTATACTACGCTTGATAAAGATCTAATATTCCAGTAAGAATATTTCTGGAGAATTGGGTAGGCATGGCGCTTTGCTAGAAGCCAACCTTGTCTTGTAAATCGGTAAAAACGTAGTACAATGTACGTACGTGTTTGGATTATCCAACGACCGTATTTACTGCCAACATATCCGGAGATCTCTTGGGTCGCTTCCTGAAGATTCACCTATGATGTTTGATTCGAACTTTATTAATCTTGGATTAATTACGGAGAAACTTTATCTTGGATAAAATGCCTTATTAGGAGAGAGAGAGATCGATTAATTTGGAATTAATCGATAAAATAATATATTCGATATATTATTAAACGAAATTAGATTTCGACGCGGAATTAAAATCGGATTTTAATTCGGGCAAACGAATTAATTTAGAATTAATTCATTAGCGAACTAAATAGTAATTCCGCAAGGCGTAATTATTTAATTCACGTCGCGACGGAAATTCGTTAATTCGGAATTAGCGAAACTGAGCCCGAAAGTGTTTGCGGACACATTCGTATTTTGAATCGAGTGGTATCCGCAAATCGCATCGCGATATCTCATTACTTGATACGAATAGATGATGGATGTATCTAGTCACCTTTAAGGGATGATACATTGTCTCTAATCTCAAAGTAAGGTAATGATGGCACATGATGAATTTTATTTTGGAGGGAAAACCTTTCACGGTTTTTGAAGGGTTTTGATTAAAAATTCATTTTGGTATTTGATATCATATTCTTTTATTTTTCATTTTGGTTCACACGTTTTTTTGAAAACAAATTGAGACAAAAAAAATAAAAGACATAACACTCTTCCTCTCTTTCTTCTTCACGCAAGCCGTGAGCTTCATCCATGGCAGAAAATTGTTTTCTCCATTTTTTCTAGCACAACAAGGGATCAAAGGAGGTGATAGGGAAACGCATTGGAGCTTGGAGTACTAGAAGATTTGAGGCTTCTCACACTGTTGTTCTTGGCCGAAAACAGCCCCAAGATTTGCAACTTCTATCATTCTTGTTCTTGGCCGCATATCACCCACCTTGGAGGCTCAAGGATCCTCTTCACCATTTTCGTCACAAAGCTTTGTAAGTATGTTTCCGCCATCCTTCAAGCTTTGCATGTATGTTATTTGTATTTCTATGGCTTAATCTTTCTTTGGGACTAATTATAGAAACCAACAATGGTATCATTGAGCCATGTTTAAGCATGAAATACATTAGGGTTAATTTGGGGAAAATTGATTGAAGCATGTTCTTGTGAAATTGGATGCTAAAGTATGCTTATATGTATGTTATATGATATATTACATGATCAATTTTAAGAAAAATGCATTGGATGATTTTTCCCCAAAGTGGTTGTCTTGGCCGAATGTGGAGGTGCTTCCATTGGTTTGAAATTTTTCATGCACAAGCTTATTTGATGACTTAAGCATGATTACATGTATAATATATGATATAATACATGATCAATTTTGAGAAAAATGCATTGGATGATTTTTCCCCAAAATGTTGCTTTGGCCGAATGTGAGGTACTTCCATTAAGTTGAATTTTTGCATGCACAAGTTCATTGGATGATTTGAGTGTGCTTAAATGTTTGTTATATGATGTATTACATGATCAATTTTGAGAAAAATGTATTGGATATTTTTTCCCCAAAATTGATGCCTTGGCCGAATGTGTAGGTCATTTTATTGATTTGGAATTTTTCATGCACAAGTTTATTAGATGACTTAAGCATGATTAAATGTATGATAATTGATGTAATACATGATCAATTTTGAGAAAAATGCATTGGATGATTTTTTCCCTAAAATTGATGCTTGACCGAAAATGGAGGTCTTTTCACTTTATTGAATTTTTGCTTTCAAGTTCATTAGATGACTTAAAATCAATACGGATAATAGATTAGTGATTCAATTGGATTGAAAAACAAATCGAACCGCAAAAATCTCTCTTGGCCGAATACAACATGACATGTTAAAGGACTTGATTTTTTGTTCAAATAAATGTTAGACAAGTGTTTTGAACAATTGATGATTAATAAATTAAATTGGTGTTTTTTGAAATATTTGGTTTAATGAATTAATCATACAATTACACTTTAATCAATTGAATTTTAAAATTTGGAATATTAAAATTTGATTAGTGGACTTTTATGTTTAATTGGGCCTTATGGGCTTGAAATGATTTTATGGCACTTAAGGGTGATTCCTTATTTGGGCTTGGTAATTGGGTTTGACCCACATTGACCAAAGCCCAAGCCTTTATAAATCAATTGAAAGCCCATCGGACTTTAATTAAACACACATTGGATGTTAGTTGGGCTTGGAGACCCAATTTGATAAGATTTAGAATCTAATCTTTAAAAGCACATTAAAAGTGTAAACATTTAATTTGGAATTAAATAAATTGAATTAATATTGAATGCGACTTAAATTGGATTTAACGGGTAGTTCGATATAATTCATGAATTCGTACCTTATGTACTTATTCTCAAACGAGTTGGACTCGCGCAAAATCAAACCGTTGATTGAACATTGGATGATCACTTAAACAAAGACTAATTAATTGGATTAGATTGGTTGTATAACATGTCTTGAATGAATATACATGTATGTGATGAATGAATAGTGTATAGCGGATGGATATTAGAAGGGAAAGGGTAATTTTAGAAATTATTGTAAATTTAGAATTTATAAATTGGACCTGCGTGTCCAGCCTTATCTCTTTTATCTCTTTGTATTCTCTTCTCACCTAATTCCCCTCAATGTAAATGAGGTTTCTCTTATTGTATTATATAATTGGGTAGAAGTAGAATATTACTAGCGGGGAGTGGAAGCGAGGAGTGATTTGTTCTAGGAACAAATTGTTTTACATATCCATCCGTATATCACTATTAATTTATTTTATGCACTTTATGATGTTTTAGAAGCATGCTTAAGGGTGTATGATGATGAGACCTAACAAAGATAATAAATTGGTTGCCAATTACGCATAAATCCCTCAATTTATATTAAGCAATTATCCTTCCATTGAATGATTCTTGTTCAAGATCCAAAATTGGCATTGGTTTGTTGGCCAAAGTCAAGACCTTTGTCAATTGAGGATGTACTTGAATCATGAGAGTTTTGTTCCACATCGGTGTGTTGTCCAAGTTGTGATTTGTTGGCCAAAGTCAAGATCGCTTCTTGTCCAACGACATTGATTACGAAACTTTCCTTGTCAATGGGTCCCGCTTAACCGGAATCATTAGGTTTGTTGTGCCAAAGCCAAGGCCTAGATGGTTCGGAGGATATGGTTAGGAAAATGTATTAGATACATTGGCATAAGTATATATACATATGTTTTGGACTTGGATGTCCACCTAACCGGATCTAGGAATTGGATTGGATCCAATTGATCTTTGAGATCTACCTAGTTAAATAGCATACAATTTGTTGGCCAAAGTCAAGATCGTGTGTTATTTAACGGGATCCTAGCCCACTAGGAAATAGGATTTCCCGAGTTCTCAACAGAGGGTTAGAGACTTGATAAAAAATAGTGGGAGGCTAGTATTGAATTTGCAATTTCATTCAGATACTTAGCCTTACGCGTCTTTCAAAAATATTTCGTTTAATTAATTAAAATTAGTTGGACTAATTCATTGTTATTTTCTTGTAACAGTTTGACTGTACCCATTTTATCGTTAACTAGATAGTTGGACTATCGTAGTTGAGATGGCTAGCAGGTAAATGTCCGAGACATCATCATGGGTGACAATGTCTTTAAGGGGACAAACTTCGCTGATTGGGAAATGAACCTGAGGATAGTCCTTGGGGCTGAGAGGATGCTGTACACTATACAAACACCTCTCCCGCCTAAGCCCACTGACCCACTTGAGCTGGAGTTATGGAAAACTCACAGCAATGATTGTGACACAGCTCAGGCTATTATGTTAGCTTCGATGACTCAGCACTTTCGTCGCCAGAATATGGACTTGGATCCTTATAGTATGATGGCTAGACTTCGAGATCTCCACCGCTCCAACAAGCGGATGGAAAGGTACGAGTTGGTGAAGAAACTCTTCCGCGCCCGAATGACTGAAGGCGCATCAGTTGAGGCCCACGGGGCTCAAATGATCGCCGATATTGATGAGTTGGCCAATATGGAATAGTCTTGGAGGCTGAGCTGACCATAGATTTGATCTTACAGTCACTTCCTGATACTTGGAGACAAATCATAATCAATTATAAGTTGATGGATACGGATGACACTCTTGGAGAGCTGTTATCCATTTTGAAGGAGTCTGAAAAAGAACTCCAAAAGGGGGGCAAGCGCGAGGCACACTTTACATCGACCTCTCAGAGGCCAAAGGCTGGGCCCAAAGCTACTGGAGGGGTGAGGAAGAAGAAACATAAGAAAAAGGGTAAAGGCAAGTTGACAAAAGCTTCTGGGAAGCCAAGGGACAAATCTCAAGATGTCTGCCTCAACTGCGGCAAGAAGGGTCACTGGAAACGTGACTGCCGAATGGGCAAGGGACACAAGGAGGATATCAAGGCAGGCAAGGCACTAGCCTCTGGTATGTTTGTTATTGAGATAAGTATGACTACTTCTAGTTTTAAAAATTGGATTTTTGATTCTGGTTGTGCTGCTCATATTTGTACTGATTTGCAGGATCTGCAAGATAGCAGGATGCTGGCTTCAGGAGAGATTGATCTACGAGTCGGAAACGGAACTCCAGTTGCTGTTTTGGCTGTAGGGACTTTTGTTTTGGAATTGTCCTCGGGGCATATGCTTAAACTTTTGAACTGTTATTATATACCTAGTTTGACTAGGAATATCATATCTGTATCTTTGTTAACCCAGCATGGGTACACTTTTGTATTTAGAAACACTGGGTGTTATTTATATAAAAATGATGCAGAAATTTGCACTGCTGTAGCAAATAATGGCCTTTATATTTTGAATATAAATGAATCTCCTAAACATAAAATAACAAACAAAAGGCTCAAAAAGAGTAATCTAAAAGATGAAGCTTACATGTGGCATTGTCGTCTAGGACACATAAACAAGACTCGCATATCCACACTTTCGAAGAGTGGGTACTTGGACGGATTTGATCTTAATTCATATGATGTCTGCGAATCTTGTCTTTTAGGCAAAATGCCTAAAACACCTTTTAGTGGTAAAGGTGAACGTGCCACAGAACTGTTAGCCCTCGTTCATAGTGACGTATGTGGGCCCATGTCTAGCCAGGCTAGAGGTGGATATCATTACTTCGTAACCTTTACGGATGATGCATCTCGTTATGGTTATGTGTATCTAATGAGACACAAGTCGGAAACTTTTGAGAAATTCAAAGAGTTTCGACACGAAGTATAAAAACAAACAGGCAAGAGTATCAAGACATTGCGGTCGGACCGTGGTGGCGAATACTTAAGTTATGAGTTTCAAGATTACTTGAAAGAAAATGGTATTCTTTCACAGTGGACTCCTCCTGGAACACCGCAATTAAACGGTGTGTCTGAACGGAGAAACCGTACCTTGTTAGACATGGTAAGGTCGATGATGAGTCAGACTGAGCTACCAATATCCTTCTGGGGATACGCATTAACCAGTGCGGTACTTATTTTGAATAAGGTTCCGTCAAAGTCTGTTGAACAGACTCCATATGAGAATGGACAGGAAGGAAACCAGGTTTCTCTTTCCTGAAGATTTGGGGATGCTGGGCATATGTTAGACGTTTGGAAGGTACCAAACTAGAACCCAAATCAGATAAATGCCTTTTCGTGGGATATCCTAAGGAAACCAAAGGATATTACTTCTATCACCCACAAGAGAACAAAGTGTTTGTTGCTCTACATGCATTTTTCCTTGAGAAGGAATTCTTAGATGCAGTGGTAAGTGGGAGGAAAGTGGAGCTCGATGAAAATC
The DNA here is from genome assembly GCA_019454045.1 of Zanthoxylum bungeanum. NCBI lineage: Eukaryota > Viridiplantae > Streptophyta > Magnoliopsida > Sapindales > Rutaceae > Zanthoxylum > Zanthoxylum bungeanum. Next base: position 28,587 of record SKCR01024878.1, on the reverse strand, counting down.
GTAGTGATACTGTTCCTGGCAATGAATCAACGACGGAACATAAACAGACCATCCAGGATGAGTCTGTACCACAATCTTCAGATACACAAGGACCGCGTAGGTCGGAGAGAGTCAGGAAGGTACCTGAGAGGTATGGGTTCCTGATCTCGCCTCATGTAGATATTAATCTTATTGAGGATAATGAACCGACTACGTATGAGGAAGCAATACAGAATATTGATTCCGCTTTATGGCAAGATGCCATGAAGTCTGAGATGGATTCCATGTATGCCAACCAAGTTTGGACACTGGTTGATGCACCAGAAGGCGTAAAGCCTATTGGATGCAGATGGATCTTCAAGAAGAAGACCGACATGGATGGCAACGTACAAACGTACAAAGCTAGGCTTGTAGCAAATGGGTATTGTCAACAATATGGTATTGATTATGACGAAACTTTCTCACCCGTTGCCATGATTAAATCCATTCGGATAATGCTTGCAATAGCTGCATATTTCGATTACGAGATATGGTAGATGGACGTTCAAATCGCTTTCCTTAACGGAAACCTTTTGGAGGATGTTTATATGCAACAACCTGACGGTTTTATCGTACCTAGACTTGCAAACAAGGTTTGTAAGTTAAATCGATCCATTTATGGATTGAAGCAAGCATCACGGTCATGGAATCAGCGTTTTGATGAGATCATAAAAGAATATGATTTCGTACAAAACGATGATGACCCTTGTGTATACAAGAAGGTTAGTGGGAGAGCACTGGCTTTTATTGTCCTTTATGTCGACGACGTATTGCTTATAGGCAATGACATTCCCATGCTAACGTCGGTGAAAGCTTGGCTTTCATTAAAATTCTCCATGAAAGATCTGGGAGAAGCAGCCTTTATTCTGGGAATAAAGATCTACCGGGATAGATCTAGAAAGCTGCTTGGACTCTCCCAGAGTACATATATTGACAAAGTGTTGAAGCGATTCAACATGGATCAATCCAAGAAGGGATTGATGCCAATGTCACGTGGTATCCTTCTGTCTAAGGACATGTGTCCTAAGACTAAAGAAGAGAGAGATAACATGAGTCGGATACCGTTCGCCTCGGCAGTCGGATCGATCATGTATGCAATGATATGTACGCGACTTGATGTGTCATATGCTTTGAGCATGTGCAGTCGCAATCAGGCCGATCTAGGTGAAGGTCACTGGATGGCTGTTAAGAATATCCTTAAGTATCTTAGACGAACCAAGGATGCTTTCTTAATTTATGGAGGTGGAGAACTTGAGGTGTCTGGGTACACCGACGCAAGTTTCCAAACCGACAAGGACGACTTCAAGTCGCAATCCGGGTACATTTTTTGTTTGAATAACGGAGCAGTGAGCTGGGAATCTTCCAAGCAAGATTTGTTGCCGATTCAACAACTGAAGCGGAGTATATTGCTGCCATCGGAAGCAGCAAAGGAGGCAGTTTGGATCCGAAAATTCCTAATCGGATTAGGAGTAGTTCCGTTAGCTGCTGAGCCCGTGCCATTGTATTGTGACAATAACGGGGCTATAGCACAAGCTAAGGAACCAAGGTCTCATCAACGATCCAAGCATGTTCTTCGGCGTTACCATCTGATTCGGGAGATTATACATCGTGGCGATGTAAAAATCGAGAAGGTCGCATCGGATGACAACATTGCAGATCCGCTGACGAAGGCTGTTCTTCAGCAAGTGTTTGAACGACATATACATAGTTCAGGTATTAGATGCTTGAGTGACTGGCTATAGGCCAAGTGGGAGATTGTTGGACATTATGACCCATAGCGTCACTGTTTTGTAAATGATATGGTATTATTGTAAAAAATTAACTATGTGATAATGAAATTGCCCTTTTTGCCGTTTTGTAAAATTATTTACTTTAATATATTAATGGAAAAAGTCCATATGATTAGTTCCGTATTGAGATGATATGAGACAGTATCAATATAAAAGGTTTAATCATTAAATATCCCTAGTCGGAGTATTATCGAGATCGGACATCGATAATGCGGAATAGACTAGTATTGCACTTGTGCGAGTTATGATGGCACAACGGCATAGTTCTCATATATTTAAGTATTGGATACTTATGCAAGTGCGATAGGAGGTTGTGTTTTACCGATAGTACGGAAAACAGCTTCGCTCTGGACAGACCCCGCGGAATCCCATTGGTAGTATGTCTGCGTGTCTATGGGAGGCCGCATCAGGGTAGGTGTATATGGTCTTAACCTGAGACTTGCATCGCTAGTACTTGCGACAATCGGTAAACTTTGGTTGTGGTGGTTCGGGGCTTTAACCGGTTCTGTGTACGCCTCTTCTGGGTTTATCGAGAATCGTAGTGTACTGGATGTGATGTCAAGATGGAAGTATCACTTCAGACATATGGAGATGATGATCACGCTGGATACAGAACTAGTACTCTATAAAAGGTTGCAACCGTCGGGACAATATGACTAGGTCAGGATTGTCCGATTTAAAGAGACTAGTTGTTTGATATCCGATATATGTTTCGTACGGGGCAGACACATTTCCAGCCCCAGGCCTAACATGTGATCGCCGATACTGGATCGATATACGCGATACTGCGGTATACTACGCTTGATAAAGATCTAATATTCCAGTAAGAATATTTCTGGAGAATTGGGTAGGCATGGCGCTTTGCTAGAAGCCAACCTTGTCTTGTAAATCGGTAAAAACGTAGTACAATGTACATACGTGTTTGGATTATCCAACGACCGTATTTACTGCCAACATATCCGGAGATCTCTTGGGTCGCTTCCTGAAGATTCACCTATGATGTTTGATTCGAACTTTATTAATCTTGGATTAATTACGGAGAAACTTTATCTTGGATAAAATGCCTTATTAGGAGAGAGAGAGAGATCGATTAATTTGGAATTAATCGATAAAATAATATATTCGATATATTATTAAACGAAATTAGATTTCGACGCGGAATTAAATCGGATTTTAATTCGGGCAAACGAATTAATTTAGAATTAATTCATTAGCGAACTGAATAGTAATTCCGCAAGGCGTAATTATTTAATTCACGTCGCGACGGAAATTCGTTAATTCGAAATTAGCGAAACCGAGCCCGAAAGTGTTTGCGGACACATTCGTATTTTGAATCGAGTGGTATCCGCAAATCACATCGCGATATCTCATTACTTGATACAAATAGATGATGGATGTATCTAGTCACCTTTAAGGGATGATACATTGTCTCTAATCTCAAAGTAAGGTAATGATGGCACATGATGAATTTTATTTTGGAGGGAAAACCTTTCACGGTTTTTGAAGGGTTTTTTGATTAAAAATTCATTTTGGTATTTGATATCATATTCTTTTATTTTTCATTTTGGTTTCACACGTTTTTTTTGAAAACAAATTGAGAACAAAAAAAAATAAAAGACATAACACTCTCTCCTCTCTTTCTTCTTCACGCAAGCCGTGAGCTTCATCCATGGCAGAAAATTGTTTTCTCCATTTTTTCTAGCACAACAAGGGATCAAAGGAGGTGATAGGGAAACGCATTTGGAGCTTGGAGTACTAGAAGATTTGAGGCTTCTCACACTGTTGTTCTTGGCCGAAAACAGCCCCAAGATTTGCAACTTCTATCATTCTTGTTCTTGGCCGCATATCACCCACCTTGGAGGCTCAAGGATCCTCTTCACCATTTTCGTCACAAAGCTTTGTAAGTATGTTTCCGCCATCCTTCAAGCTTTGCATGTATGTTATTTGTATTTCTATGGCTTAATCTTTCTTTGGGACTAATTATAGAAACCAACACCTTTGTCAAAGGTGTTTGAAGAACTGAAGAGGCAATGACTCCTAAATCCTTTAGAACCTAAACCACTTCCAAATCCCATGCCACACTACCTCGACCTAAACCTATATTGTTACTTCCATCAGCAAAAAGGCCATGAAACTTACAACTGCACCCGCCTTAGGCATGAGATCCAGGACCTCATTGACACCCATAAAATACCCGACCCGAAAAAGAACAACCCACATACACAGAAACCCTCTACCCAACTACTACTTCATTCCACCACCCACCTACATGATCAACTCCAGCCTGCCCGAAAGCTTTGCCCTCCGAACTCTAAACCATCATGCTTCTTGCATTGGGATACGAGATAGCAGTAGTGAAGATGAAACAGAAAATAAAAAGAAAATTCAGCCAGAAAAAAAAATGTTTGTTTTTAGTCCTTAATAGTTAAGCATAAGTCCAATGATGAAATTGTTTTAGGGTGAAATCTTAGAAACGGTAAGTTCTTGATGTACTTTTATCTAATACTTTGAGTAGTTGATCTATGTTATACTCATAAGCACATAATTATAGGTTTTTAGCAGTGAAAAACTGAGTAGTTGGCAAAGTCACTAGTTGAAGAAATTGCAGGTCGATGAATGACCGTTTGTTTAGATGTATATCCTGATTTGCTTGTGTTATGATGTGTGGTGTGGTTGAAAATAAAATAAAAAGTCTCTAAAGAAAAAAATTAAACCACCTATAACCGATAAGCATGAAGCTACCCATGGGCGAGTATTAGTACCAACATGAGGAGAAATGCAACCTTAAAGAGTAGGTGTGTTGAAAAAAATTGAAAAAAAATAGACAAAAGAAAGGAAAAAAAAAATCATACCATATTGAGCACAGAAAAAGCAATTACAAAGCATAATTGAGATATCTAGGTTGGTTTCACCCATCGATCCCAATTTTTGAAAAGAAATCATTGAGTTGGCTTTCATGGGAACCAAGCTGTAATTGAACCTTTGCACACACACTGTGAGTCTGGATTAAATGATTTATTCAAAGACTTGGATTTGAGTTGCATTGAGTGTTTTGAAGATTCTCTGGTTTCATTACAGGGCATTCTTTGAGGACAATAATAAGTGTAACTATTATGACTATTTCATAGCCCGTAATATAGTATACGAAATGCCACATCATATAGTAACGGACAATGGAGTCCAATTTCAGGGAGAAGTCACATTTAGAAATCCAGGAATCAGAAGACATGATCCCAAAATGATGAAACCGCATTCACAAAGGCGTAATCCACATTGACCCAGTGCAGGTAGTGAAGAGTAGAAAGCTGAGCCAGGTCTGGGGGCGACCAGTCTACCACCCCGCGGATAAGGGACACAATGGGACCTTGAGCCATGAGACCAAAGAGAATTGAGCAATCACCAGATGAAAATTGGCAGGAGGAAACTGTAAGCAGGCCCAGGGGGTGACCAAAGCTTTTATAGGCAAGAGGGCACAAAAGGCCAAGAGGATCCCTAAAGGGGTGAAGAAAACCCTCTGGTGCAAGGAAGGCCTAGCCAATGATGACATCAAGCCAATAAGACAAAGAAAACCCATCGGAATAAGGAATGCATAGACGTCGTATACACGTAATTTTTATTTTATGTTCGCAGGCTTTGAAGAAAAAGAAAAAGCGGCGAAGACGAACAACTCCTTAGGAATAAGGACGAGCAAGCAAGGAATGGCACTTCGGGAATGGAGAATAACCTCAAGAATGAGGACAACCAACTCCCCGAGAATGAGGACAAGCAAGCCGGGAATGGCACTCTGAGAATGGAGAACAACCTCGCGAATGAGGACAGATCAGGAGTCGAAGTGCCTCACCACCATCATCAACAGTTTTGGGAATGAATCCTAGGGGGCGAGGCCCACATTATCAACAATTTGGGAATGAATCCCAAAGGTCGAATCACCTCATCATCATGAAAAAAACTCCCCAGTGGATCGAATAGTCACGCATGTGGACCAAAACACCATCACTATGCACAGTTCGGGAATAAATCCCAGAGATCGAAGCATCTCACACCCAGCATGGTTTGGGAATAATGCCCAGGGGTCAAAGCACCTCGCCATCAACTCAACATAGTTCGGGAATAAAGCCCAGAGATCGAAGCATCTCACACCCAACATGGTTCGGGAATAAAGCCTAGGGGTCAAAGCACATCGTCATCAACTCAACACAATTCGGGAATAAAACCCATAGATCGAAGAATCTCACACCCAACATGGTTCGAGAATAAAGCCCAGGGGTCGAAGCACTTCACCATCAACTCAACACAGTTCATGAATAAAGCCCAGTGAACGAAGCATCTCACACCCAGAGATGGTTCGGGAACAAATCCTAACTCAACTTAGTTCGGGAATAAATCCCAGAGATATTTCGGGAACAAAGCCTAGGGGTCGAAGCACCTCGCCATCAACTCAACTCAGTTCAGGAACAAAGCCCAGAGATAGAAGCATCTCACACCTATGATGGTTCAAGAATAAAGCCCAGGGGTCAAAGCACATCGCCATCAAACTCAACTCAGTTTGGAAACAAAGCCCAGATATCGAAGTATCTCACACCCATGATGGTTCGGGAATAAAGCCAGGGGTCAAAGCACCTCCCCATCAAACTCAACTCAGTTCGGGAACAAAGCCCAGAGATCGAAGCATCTCACACCCAGGATGGTTCGGGAATAAAGCCCAAGGGTCAAAGTACCATGCTATCAACTCAACACGGTTCGGGAATAAAGCCCAGAGATCGAAGCATCTCACACCCAGGATGGTTCGGGAATAAAAACCAGGGGTCGAAGCACCTCTCCATCAAACTCAACTCAGTTCGGGAATAAAGCCCAGAGATCGAAGCATCTCACACCCAGGATGGTTTGGGAATAAAGCCCAGGGGTCGAAGCACCTCACCGTCAACTCAACACATTTTAGGAATAAAGCCCAGAGATCGCAGCATCTCACACCTAGGATGGTTTGAGAATAAAGCTTAGGGGTCGAAGCACATTGCCATCAAACTCAACTCAGTTTGGGAACAAAGCCCAGAGATCGAAGCATCTCACACCCAAGATATTTCGGGAATAAATCCCAGGGGTCGAAGCACCTCGCCATCAAACTCAACTCAGTTCGGTAACAAAGCCCATAGATCGAAGCATCTAACACTAGGAACGGTTCGGGAATGAACCATCTCACACTAGAAAGGGTTCGGGAATGAACCATCTCACACTTAGGAACGGATCGGGAATGAACCATCTCACACTAGGAACGATTCAAGAATGAACCATCTTAGACCAGGAACGGTTCAGGAATGAACCATTTCACACTCAGGAACGGTTCGGGAATGAACCATCTCACACCAGGAACGGATTGGGAATGAACCATCTCGCACAAGGAACGGTTCAGGAATGAACCATCTCACACTCGATGGTTCGGGAACAAAGCCCAGGGGTCGAAGTACCTCACCATCAACATAACTCAGTTCGAGGATAAATCCTAGAGTTCGAAGCATCTCACAGGGATGAATCCTAGGGGTCGAAGCACCTCACCATCAAATCAACTCACTTTAGGAATAAATCCTAGAGATCGAAGCATCTCGATAGTATGAAGCCCAGAGATCGAAGCACCTCGCCATCAAATTAACTCAGTCTGGGAATAAATCCTATAGATCGAAGCATCTCGCAGGGATGAATCTCATCAACAGCGAAACAACAGGTAAGTACGATAATGGCCGATGAACCAGGTAAGAAAAAATGCATGCATGACTTTGATAAGGTTGTCACTGTCACACACTGCACAAGCCCCATCAAAGTGGGGGCGACTATAGGCACTGTATTTTTGCATAAGCCCGATGATGAGCCTCGTATGGAGGCACTACCTGAAAAGTCATGGAAGTTGCGAGGAGCGAATGCTCGAAGGAAAGAAAACCTCCAAAATTAACCTCTCATCGGATTCGGACTCACTAACTTACCGAGGATTCGCTCAGCCACTGTTTCAAACCTTAGCCTCGGACAAGCCCAAACATCTGCAACCGACCCAATACCGTACAACCTATCCACACGTCCATGCAAGCCCATGCAACCCACACGTCCATGACCATACCAAATACAAAAATCACATGCAAAACACATGTTAAAATCCCCTCAAATCACCTTCCAATTTAATGAAATTGTGAATATCCTCCTCACCAAATTTACAAAAATTATTTCCCAAAATATATCCCCCAAATTTATTTGATTTGTTTCCTTGACTGAAGATCCTTTGAAAACATTATAAAAATGAGACTTGACCAACCCTAGGGAGAGACTACACCTTGCATGAAAACTTGACACAAACAAAAAGAACCCTAACTCTCCTCTCTTTCTTCAACTGACACAGCCAACAAACATAAAAATATACAGCCCTTCAACATACACACAAGGCAATACCAACAACCATAGGCTCTCTTTAGGCGTGAACAACCATTTGAAACCTCTTATTCTTCTTCTTCTCACCAAAACCAAAAACTACCACAAAACAAAACAAAAACCAACAAAAATAAAAGCCCTCCACCGAAACACAAAACTGCCATAAAACAAAACACAAACCAACAAAAATAAAAGCCCTACACTGACCGGTGTAATCACACGCGTATAACGCAAGTGCACATATCGTTGAAGTAGTATAAAAATATCGATCCCACGAGGACTTAATTCCTACTATTGTTATTAATTCTTGATTCTATTTATTTACATGTATCTAATTAAGGGGAGAAGAGAATGATTGCTTGATTGGTTGGTTGAATATGGATTTGTTAAATAAATAAAAAAAAATATAAAATAAAATACTAAGGAAAATAACAAAAGACACAAAATACCTAGGGTTGTGACTTCAAACAATATTATTCTAAAGATGATTTTATTCTCTTATATATGTGTAATAAATTAATTTGCTAACCTGGAACACGAAGTTATGCAAAAGCCTCTGTCGATGGTCAGACGTAAATACCCAAATAACTCAATTAATCATATGTCTATCTTAACCGAATTATCTGAATTCATTAAGTTCAAGTTCCAATTATGGCTACCCACGCCCGAGAGGTATATGTCTATCCTGTAAGGAAATCTATTATAGGGTTATTTATCCTTAAGGAAGATTGTGAGCTATTGAATCTAAGGCTGAAACCTAAAATCCATTTTCCAAGTTCATTTTTAAGTTTACCACATCAATCTTATTGGTGATCAGGCAACAAGAAGCATTAAGCTTAATACTCAATAAACAAACTAAAGAGTTACCTATAATATAATTAAATCAATTATTAAGCTTGTTAATATTGTGTTTCATCACTTCCCTATAATAAAAATAAAATACTGGGGGTTAGAGGATCCTCCTTTACAAATCTCACTTTATTATAATATGGAAATTGCCAGTATTACTCAATTAAGTAGAACCAGCTATAAAGGTGAAGTTATTATTTATCCATAAACCAGCCATATAGGCGGTAATCATCTGTCACCTAAAGTCTGTCCTATAAGCGGTGTCACATTATGTTACATAATTAAAAGCAGCCATTAAGGCGGTATCAACTTTTAATCCATATTATTAAATTACAATTTTCATATTATAAATTAAAGTGAGATTAATCTACCTTTACTATTTCTAATTTAGAAATCTCCCTTATTATAATATATAAATTTTGAGTGATAATTACCAACCGACCAATATGGCGGTATCCTAATTAAGTCAAATTTATAATTAATTACCAACCGACCAATATGGCGGTATCCAATTTAGTCAGGTTAAAACCAATTTCAATAATTACCAACGGACCAATATGGCGGTATCCTCATTAAGTCAGGCTTTAACTAGCTTATATATTATAATTGAGGGAGATTAATCTAAATTATAATAGTAAAAAGCGTCACACTTACCCCAACAGTAAATTAACTACTGAACATAAAAGAAAAGAAAAGTAAAATACTGAAATTAAAATTAGAAATAAAAATACATTATTTAAATATTGCAAATATTTATAAAATAGATGCAATTACTTTAAATTCTATAAAAACCCCAAGGAAAGCACAAAAATCAGAAATGAAATCGCAGCAAATTCATAGGCAAAAATTTCTTCCAAGCGTCGCGACGCGCCGTGAATTACGGCGTGGAATACAGATCTGGCGGCACGTGGCACCTGGCTTCGCGAGATGGTGACACATGGCAGACGGCGTCAGTAGCTTAATGATTGTGCACACGTGGCGATGATGTGGCGATGACGTGGCGATGTTGATTGTCGGCAACTTGTGATGGTGACACGTGGCATAAGATGATTGGCTGATGATGACGTTGCTGACACGTGGCAAGCTAACTTGGCATGTGACTGATGTGGATGCTACATGGCTGACACGTGGCGATGGCGATTATCGGCAGCATGTGATGATGACATGTGGCACGGCGCACGTTAACGGATCTGCTCTGATGTTGACATGTGGCAGGCGCACGTTAGCAAAGGCGCATGTTAGTAGACTTCTCAGATTTTGACACGTGTCTCGGCGCATTTTATCATGATTCGGTGCACGTTAGCAAGGTCTGGCGCACATTAGAGGTCGCGATGCCCAAATTATGATTTTGCATTTTTTGTCCATTTTTCGTTGTTTTGGCCTTGAATTGCTACCAGAGAGTCCTGAAACTTTATTTATCTACAAAATAACAGAAAACACATCAAAATATTCACAAAACTCGAGAAACTATACAAAATATTAGGTCAAATGAGTGGGAAATAGTGATACATTTACCAGTCATCACACCCCCAAACCTAAACATTTTGCTAGTCCTCGAGCAAAACAACAAAATAAAATAACATAAACATCTTTAAAATAAAATTAAACAAAGCCACTTTCGTAGGGAACACCGTTGCATTTAGCATATGTAACAAACCTTTAAACCCCTAGGTGTCCCTAGTGGACGAGTTGTAGTCTCGTGAGGGCTTACAACAACGATACCCACAAACGTTTTACAAAAGTAAAAATATAGTAAAACTAATGCACACAAAAATAAAAAGACAAGAGAAAAGAGAACAAAGAAGTTAGTGACTAACCAGGTGAAACTTCTTATCCAAGTTAAGAGTTGTTTTATTTCTTTCTAAATTACCGAATAAGTAAATTCTCCGATTATTTTTACCATTCTCCATATACACAGCCAACAAAATATTAATCAACTTATTTTTGCCCACAATAGTAACAAGTGTAGTTGAGAATAGAGTAATATTTTTGTCCTAAAGTTATATCATAATTCACACCTTTTTTAAGCAATGGAATATTTTTCTGATTTTTTTTTATTTATATACAATATCTTCCATCCATGTAGCGAGCTTTAGGTCAGTGACTCCCAAACCAATTGGTTTTAGGGCACCAGATGTTAAGACACCACTACGGACTTAATTACTCGGACTTCAGATATATATATTTTTTTCTAACATCTTCGATCCTTATAGCGAGCTTTGGGTCAGTGACTCCCAAACCAGTTGGTTTTAGGGCACTAGGTGTTGAAACACCTCTACAGACTTAATAACTCGGATATCAGACGTTTTCTTTTTCCCATCGCGTTTTTTAGATTCTTCCTCCAATTAAACTAGAGAACTAAATATTACAAACTCGTCAATTACTACTCATATCTGTATGTTACCATATATGTTGATAATACCTGTCAACTAAGCATATGAAGATCCATTAAAGTCTGTTTTACAGAGAATTTACAAATTAAATAATTCAAAAGGAAATAAACAAAAATTAATTTCGAAATAGGTTGAGATACGTCTCAGGAGTGGAAACTCCTGACACAGCTATCTCACACCAATTTCACCTGATTAATTAAATTAAAAACATAAAAAAAATATTTTGATTTTTGTAAAAAAATTTTAATTTTCAAGAAATTTTCCAAAATTTTGGACTAAAAAAAAACAAAATACTATAATTATTCCCCACCCCCAAACCTAAATGAGACATTGTCTCCAATGTCTTTAAAAGTGGAAGATGAGTTTAGAAGATAATACCTGGTTAGCTTAAATTCTACATTAAAATTAAAGGTTAAGATCCAGATTTATCCGACGTTTTTTAGCACGATCATTATCGGACCAGTTTATCTTGGAAATGATAGGGTCAAATTGTAGTTCAAATGCTAAGATTCGGTCAATTAAATCATGGGCAATTCTGGCAGTGAAAAAGAGTTCTTTTAAAGGTTTTGACACAAACCCATTTCTCTGGGCATCATCAAGAAATACACAAAGAAAATGATAAAATCCATTAGCGTTAAACAGTCGAAGCGGTTTCTGGTGTATGTTCAAGTTCGCCCAAGATAGTACTGTAAAAATTTCCTCCAATATGCCCAAGCCTCTGGGCAAAGCAATAAAAACATCAGCACGATTAATCATTTCTACCAGTCGTTCAGACATACCGGCACAATTAGTTCCTCTCCATTTGATGGTCCTATCAGATTTGCCTCTGCCAAAGGTTTTGGGATGATTCCCAGAACTTGACTACCTCCTTCCTGTACGGCCTTTGAAACGATCCACATTAGTCCAAGATTGCAACCGCCATATACTAGGTGCATATTCCTTTCAACTATGACTCGACCTAATTCTTATGCTGCTCCAACGTATTCTGGCTTAGAACCAACACTAGTACCGCAAAACACACATATATTTACAACTCTTCTTCTAGAAGTGGCTTCCATTTTTATCTGGATCCCTTCAAAAGTACAATAATGAGTTGAATTTATAATACCTGAAAAGGGGGAGTAATAATAGCACTAGTATCTTCCAAAGAACGATTATTAGCAAAACAATTAAAGAAATCGTGAAAGGTTAAAGAGTCTGGATCCTGTTGGTGAAAATAAAGATAATTACAACAGAAAAGCAAATCAAAGTAATTATTAAGGCAACGGAGTTGTGTACACAATACGCCACTCACTTGGTATAAATTCATTAGGATGCGTCTCAAGAATTCATTCCTTACTCAGCCATCACTAATGAATTAACTCTCATCTTTGTGATTGCCAAACACCATTCCTTCATGTTGTGTTTTGCTTTGCCTTAAATTCCCTGTTTGTGCTTTTTCCTGAAAATATCACATAAAAATTAAAAACTCTACAACATGTATACACAAAAATATGAAAACATAAATTACAACAAATTGCATGGGTTGTCTCTCTACTAGCGCTAAATTTTTCGTCTTCAGCCAAACGTGACTGAAATCCATCTGTCAATGAGGTTTCAGCATGGTTTTGGATGTCCGATTAAAGACAATCCTGTGAGCGTTGCTTTTGATGGGTCTCTTCCAATGATAAGGTGGCAAAAAGAATTTTTTCCCATTCAGTGCTTGTGTCACCTTTTTGATCTTTGTCGCTCCAGTGGTTCCTGAAAAGGAAGAAAGAAAATCAGAAGGTCTCGTATGGTGCTTGACTTTGAATGGAAGTTCCATTATGTCAAACTTCAGGGTGATCTCTTTAATTTGTTCTTCCCAAAATAGTGATGTTACTCCTGAATGCATGAAATCTTCAATATGGTCAGACATTTGCTCCTCCATTTGCTCTACTTCTTGTTCCACCTTTTCTTCACATATGTATTTTAAAATTTCCTCATTCAGTTCTTCATCTGTTGTCTATGAAATGCATGATCCATTAGTGTCAACCTGAGGATGTAAATATATGTCTGATTTTAGGTCTTCATCATTTGTGGTTGATATGAATGGTTTGGGTAGCTCTTCTTCAAACATCACTGCAAAGCAAGCTCCAAGATCTTCATTTTGTGAAAAGAAAGCTCCAAGATCTTCATTTTCAAACACAAATAAGTGATCTTCAAACATCACTTATTGGTGCAGTTGGTACAAACAGCTTTGCTTCTTGATCTTCGCCAGAGTCAGAAGAATAATAAATATCAAATCGAGACTTTGTTGGTTCGGGCTCCAGAATTGATACCTCTGATTCTTGATACTGCTCAGCCTCGTCCTCTATTATGATGTCATGATGAAACTCTGGATACTCTAAGGCTTCGTCAGTATTATTTGAATTTGCTCCATGAGATATGTAATTCAGGTTATCTATTAATTGTCTAACTTGATCTGTCATCCTCTGTATAGACGCCGTTTGACTATGAATTTGTGCATCAAATTGAGATTCCCGTTCCTCGAGCCAATCTTTGAGCATATGAATCAACTGGTCTTCCTCTGATGGTTCTGGTTCTTGATGAAGATCGTAGATTGATGGTGGATAAGATGGAAAATGTGATGGTTCTTCGTACCTTGTATGATTCCGATAATTCTTCCATTCTGAAAGGTATATGTATTGATCGCTCTGGTGGTTACCATCGCATATCTCACATCTCCACATTGCATTCTGTTGAGCAAATGTAGTATTGCTTCTTTCTGACATCCAGTGACAATTGTTGGGCTGGACAATAGGCCTCAGAAAACTAGACTGTTACTCTCTGATTTGGGGTGTATCTTCTTCTAGTAAAACTCATAATCTTTCAATCTCCCAATAAAGATCCATGTCAATCACCTGAAAAATAAAAGAAGGAAAAAATTACAGATAGAAAGAAAATTAGATACAAGTAAATTAGATAGCTTCAAATTAATAACTCAAGAAATATAAGTCCCCGGCAAAGGCGCCAAAAACTTGACCGGCGTAATCACACGCGTATAACGCAAGCACACATATCGTTCAAGTAGTTTAAAAATATTGATCCCACGAGGACTTAATTCCTACTATTGTTATTAATTATTGATTCTATTTATTTACATGTATCTAATTATGGGGATAAGAGAATGATTGCTTGATTGGTTGGTTGAATGTGGATTTTCTAAATAAATAAAAATACAAAAGAAAATACTAAGGAAAATAATAAAAGACACAAAATACCTAGGGTTGAGACTTCACACAATATTATTCTAAAGATGAATTGATTCTCTTATATATGTGTAATAAATGAATTTGCTAACCTAGAACACGAAGTTATGCAAAAGCCTCTGTCGATGGTCAGACGCAAATACCCAAATAACTAAATTAATCATATGTCTATGTTAACCGAATTATCTGAATTCATTAAGTTCAAGTTCAAATTATGGCTACCCATGCCCGACAGGTATATGTCAATCATGTAAGGAAATTTATTAAAGGGTTATATATCCTCAAGGAAGATCGTGAGCTATTGAATCTAAGGCTGAAACCTAAAATCCTTTTTCCAAGTTCATTTTTAAGTTTACCACATCAATCTTATTGGTGATCAGGCAACAAGAAGCATTAAGCTTAAGACTCAATAAACAAACTTAAGAGTTACCTATAATATAATTAAATCAATTATTAAGCTTGTTAATATTGTTTTTCATCACTTCCCTATAATATGGAAATTGCCAATATTACCCAATTAAGTTGAACCAGCCATAAAGGCGGTGTTATTATTTATCCATAAACCAGCCATATTGGTGGTAATCATCTGTCACCTAAAGACCGTCCTATAAGCGGTGTCACATTATGTTACATAATTAAAACCAGACATTAAGGCGGTATCAACTTTTAATCCATATTATTAAATTACAATTTCCATATTATAAATTAAAGTTAGATTAATCTACCTTTACTATTTCTAATTTAGAAATCTCTCTTATTATAATATATAATTTAATATATAAATTTTTAAAATACATAATTTAAATCAAATATTTATAAAATAGATGCAATTCCTTTAAAGTCTATAAAAACCCGAAGGAAAGCATAAAAATCAGAAATGAAATCACAGCCAATTTATAGGCAAAAATTTCTTCCACGGATTGCGATGCACAACCCATTGCGCGTCATGACACGTCGTGAATTGCGGCGTGGAATGCGGATCTGGCAACACGTGGCACTTGGCTTCGCGAGATGGTGACAAGTGGTAGGCGGCGTCGGCAGCTTAATGATTGTGCTGACATGGCGATGATGTGGCGATGTTGATTGTTGGTAGCATGTGATGGTGACACGTGGCATAAGATGATTGGCTCATGATGACGTGGATGACACGTGGCAAGCTGACTTGGCATGTGACTGATGTGGACGACACATGGCTGACACGTGGAGGACACATGGATGACACGTAGCGTTGGCGATTGTCGGCAGTATGTGATGATGACACGTGGGACGGCTCACGTTAGCGGATCTGCTCTGATGTTGACACGTGGTAGGCGCACGTTAGTAAAGGCGCATGTTAGCAGACTTCTTAGATTTTGACACGTGTCTCGGTATATTTTAGCATTATTCGGCGCATGTTAGCAAGGTCCGGCGCACGTTAGCAGTCGCGACGCAGAGGACTTGGGCGTCGCGACGCCCAAAAGCCCTTTTATCCATTTTTCGCTGTTAGCAAGGTCCGGTGCATGTTAGAGTCCTGAAACATTATTTATCTATAAAAAAACA
Organism: Zanthoxylum bungeanum; assembly: GCA_019454045.1. NCBI lineage: Eukaryota > Viridiplantae > Streptophyta > Magnoliopsida > Sapindales > Rutaceae > Zanthoxylum > Zanthoxylum bungeanum. The sequence goes on along the minus strand of SKCR01024878.1, from coordinate 12,360 downwards.
CAAAACACATCAAAATATTCACAAAACTCAAGAAACTATACAAAATATTAGGTCAAATGAGTGGGGAATAGTGATATATTTACTACTCATCACTCCACCGAACACAAAACTGCCACAAAACAAAACACAAACCAACAAAAAAGCATCACCAAACGAGAACAAAAAAGGATGACACACGAAAAAACCTTCATTCAACAAACAGCCAGCCCACCAAAAACAAACACCACCAACCAAACAGCCAAACAACAAAACAATGCAAAAACAACAAATCACAAAGCACCAAGAACGTGAACCAAGTAGCCCATCACAAACCAAACGGCCAAACAACAAAACAACGAAAAAACAACAAAACATAAAGCACTAAAACCGTAACGAAAACACCCAAAACCGTGACAAAGCAAACACCCAAAACAGTAGCAAAAAATAGTGAACAGCAAACAGCAGCCAAAACAACCAAAAACTGGAGTCAAAGACAACCAGAACAACAACTAGAAAACAACCAAAACAGAAACCAGTGAAACAGCAAATAAAGACAGTGAAACAACAAACAGCAAACAACGAACCAGCAGCCCAAAATAGTAAATAGTGAACCGGCTTCGATCCTTCCCGCGACGGCCTAACGCACTTCCGAGAAAGTAACTTAAAAGGTAAGACCTGAGGGCACCCTATTTATTTTTATTTTTATAGTTCTGGACACGGCATGCCTGGCTAGACGTGAAATACGTCCAGCCGGGTATGCGAAGTCCTACATTAAAGACGGCCAAATTTCTGGTCACATTATTTTTTCTTCTTCGCCATTTTATTGTTTATTTTTTATCTATTCCGTTATTTATCTTATTTATTTATTTATTCACTTTCGTCGTCATTTATTATTCTGCATTTATTTTTGCTATTTAGCCTTTTGTCTATTTACTTTTATTGTTATTTCATTATTTTACCCTTTTATGACCGTTTACATTGCATTGATGGTCATGTGTGTTATTATCCCTTGCGGTATATCGGATGGAAACCCATACGTAAATGCTATAGCCGAATATGAATGGACGGTAGTGCGGTCTGTACTAGGGATACAACTTCACGTACCACTCGGGAAATACTCATATATGCATGATAACCCCCTTTTAATTATTTGTTGACGCTTTATTTTATTTTGATTATTATTCTTGTTATCGTACATTGTATTTCTTAATTTAATTTGCTTTTATTTATATTAATGTTTATGGGTGTGCAAATTTGGGTGTTTATTTGAATTATCTTACATGAACTGCATAAGACTTGGCTATACCATTGTGTGAGCCCGTCCATTATACTGGCATAAGTAAGGGACCATTCTGAACCCAACAGTTTGAGGTCTTCCCTTGCGAGGGGTGAGTACGGCCTTAAACCTTTTCCCAAATCACACTGAGTGGCGACTGCTTTATTCTCCGGTTTAGTCCACTGCGGTCTATTCCGTACTCTCTACGGGCTATGAGCCAAACAATGTCGTGGTCGTCGAGCATCATAGGCATAGCAGTAAACCCCGCTTCCCTCCTACAGTAGGTGTTTATTTGATGAACATTGAATGACTCACTGAAGATTTCCTAATAAATGGTACACCAACGTCAATAGGAATCTTCTCGAGTTGAGCGAGCATAGTGGTCATTCGACTTGAGATACCACAGTGGATATATAAGTTATCCTCCATATTTTGATGGCAGTCACGTCACTGATCTATTTAGATCAGACCTTCGCCTTTTCGTTGGGTGTGGAGTGATGCTCATGATATCCAGTGCGTATCAAGATAGAATCTGTCAGTCCTATGTACAGGACATAAGTATCCTACATGTGTTCGCGATCTAGTAAATCCATGGCCGTGGTATAACTTCGAAAGCGAGTTCCGAGTGTTATTTAGAGATCGTAAATTTGAAAATCGACTATATTATACCATAAGGATTTGACGTTCTTATCTATATCCCAGGTATAATATGGATAGCCTATGACGGAGGGATTATACGTAGGCAATGACCTCCACTTGCATAGTTTAGCGAGATTATCCGTGGTCGTCATAATTCATGAGTCGGTGAATTATGAACAAGAAATTGGATTTCGTGATGGATAAACCTAAACTTAGAGAGTCCCACTATATGAAGTGTACTCATTGAGCACTTAGGCAAAGCATTATGAATAATATAGATTATTTATAATACTTCACCGGATTTAAATGAGTTAATTCGAATCGTTTAAACGGTTAAATGAAAACACATGCATATGGGCAATTTTTGGTTAGTCGTAATTATTGTGTATTTATATTTGATACATAATTTAATTAGATAAACAATAATTAACTGTCAAATGAGATTTTGACTCATGTCACTTCTATATGTATTTTATTTAATGTAAATAAAATACATATGGATTAATAATTATATTAATTAATTATTTAGATATTTAAATGTTAAATATTTTAATGATTAATTGATATATATGTTTCATAATTGTTATGGAATATATGTTTAATTATTATTGGTTACACATGGCATTAAATTTAAGGTTAAAGTGTTAAATTTGATTTTTCACTACTTTAACTTTATATTTAATTAAAATAAATAAATTTCATTTGTGATAATTGTTACCACAGATGCTTATTATTAATTGGTAACATGTGGCATAATTTATTAATTTGATTTTGGATCAAATTAAATTTTACAAAATTGACCAAAATACCCTTAGGTAAGTCGGCAATGAGCTTTTTAAAAGGGAATTTTTTTTTTTTTTCACTTGATTGGCTTGCCATGGCCGAACAAACTCCATTAAAAAGCTCTTAAATTTTTGTTTGAAGAAACAAAAAGAAGAAGGTCAAGAAAATCAAGAAAAGCTTAAGGAAACAAGGAGAATTAAAGGTAATTATTTATACCCATAAGCTTCGAAATCATGTTACTTGTTCTTGATTTACTAGAATGGTTCTAGGATTTACTTACTTCTTAGAAATTGGGGCTTTTTGATTTGGAAAATGGATTTGAAGGCTTAATGCATGTGTAAAGAAGTATAGAAAGAAATTATTGTAATATTTGTTCAATTTGATGCTATGTTGCCATTTTAGAGTGTTATGACCACTTTTGTAATGCCTAGAATTTTTCTTGGGTGCTTCATAGGTGGTGGCTTGGATTGGTGTTGTGATTAATTTGATTAATGTTGAGAAAGTTGGATTAAAGCATGAAAAATTGATTATTTTTATTACAAAATCATATCAGGAAAAACTGGGTTTATTGTGATGAAAATAATGTCATATGAATGTATTGGATGTGTTTTGGGTGTTGGAATAATTTTCGAAAACTGTTTGGGAGTTGAAATAAGTGGAAACCGTGAAAAACGGCGTTACCGGGTGACTTTTGAGTCAACGGGTGACGGCTGCCCAAACAGTGAATTGGTCACTGTTCTGGCAGCCCATGAACTGCCCTAGCACTATTGGGGCTGACCTGGGCAGCCCTCATGTGCATTGGGTGAAAAACGTGTTTTATGCCATTTTGAGGAAAAATATTTTCGTAAACGTTTCGCGACATTTCTTAGTTATTTATGTTATTATTTGATATCGAATAAAAATGTTTAGGTGAAATATGAATAAATTATTCATATTGGCTATTTCATAATTTATTTGGTAATTTAAAAAGTTTTAAAATTATGATTTCACCCGAACCGCTAGCTTCCGCTGCGCCCGCCCCAAAACCCCAACACTTGGTCCCCGTATTTTTGCAACTAAGCCTCTTATTTGGGGTCTCTTATGATATTCATGTTTTTTGAAGCCATTCTTGTGCGAATTTCAAAAAGTGTTCAACACGAAAAATATTTGTCTCAGAAAAATGAGTCTGATGGTTCAAGAATCATCTCAATCGCAGTTCGTTTACTATTTTTATTATCGAAATGGTAAACTTTACGCGAATAATAAAAAATTGCGTAATTGATTTTTGAGACGACGTATCTTCTTACATGAAAAATCTTTACATTATATTTTTCTGATCCATATATCATCACTTGAACTCTTATTCTTTATTATCATATTGTTTCGAGACTATACTTCAGTCCGGGAACCTTCCAGAACTGTCTTGAAAATCTAGGATGTTACAACAAATCATGGAATATACTTCGAAATGATGTTCTATGTTTGTGATATGATAAATTATGCGTATATAAGATGATACGAAACCTTTCGGGTGGTCTCTAATATCATGAGTTGAAACTGGATTGGCTAAAAATTAATCCTGAGAAATGGCCACGCATCACGACGCCAGTTGTGCGCATCGCGAGGCTCACACGGGTAGGTTTGAGGCAGAAAGCTTCCCCTGTATCGTGTCATGACGTCAAGCATTGTGTGTCGCGATGCTCACTTGAGCAGGCTGAGACATATAGCTTCCATTGTTTCACGTCGCGATGCCGGGCGTTGGGTGTCGCGATGCTCTTAAAATAAAACTGAAACATAGGTCATCATCATGTTACGCGTCGTGACGTTGGCCTATTGGCGTCGCAACGCTCGCCTATTTTCAAGCCCAACACCAACTCTTCCATGTCTAATTTGCCCAAAAACACTTCTCCACTACAGCCATTACATAAATCACTCTATTAAACTTCAATTTCAATCATTCTACACCAATATTTCATCATCAAAATTATTTTTTAACCTCATAATTTTTCCTTAGCTCAACTTTAGAATTTCCATAAATTTGGTCATTTTATCCTACAATCAAATTTCATGCTCATTATCCATCTATATGCAATCCCTAATATGTCACTAACACCAACATAGCATCATACCGTCCAAATTTCATAATCCAAGATTTGAATCAAAGTTTCCTTACCTTAACTCACTTGATTTCCATCACCCTTCAAGTCTTCAATACTTGATTTTTCCCCTCCTTAATTTATGTCAGGTTATTTTCAATTGCTTTTTCTTTGGAGAAATGTTATCTATCTCTATTCTTTCTTTTATTCTTTCTTCTTTCCTCTTCATTCTTCTTCTGCCTACGTTTCTTATCTTCTCTCATTTGTTTGGAATGGGTGAATAGTGCCTCTATTTATAATAGGACTGAAATGGCTAATTGGAAATGTTTTGATGTTTTAATTTTGAAGAAAAAATCAGAATTTTGGAGAGAAATGTTGAATTTTCTAGATAGGTCCATAGGTACTATTGTTGGATAATATGACCCATAGCGTCACTATTTGTACAGATCATGGTGTTATTGTACAAATTAACTATGTGACAAAGGAGATTGCACTCTTATCATTTGTGATTAGATCACCTTAGATATATAAATGATGAGAGGTCCCTATGATTTGTTCCTGGACGGAGAAAGATATGAGACAGTATCAGTCCACGTAAGATAAATCATTAAATATCCCTAGTCGTAGTGTTATCGAGACAGGACATCGATAATGCGGAATAGGCTAGTATTGCACTTGTGCGCGTTGTGAGGGCACAACGGCATAGTTCTTATATATTTAAGTATTGGATACTTATGCAAGTGCGATAGGAGGTTGTGTTTCACCGATGGTACGGGAAACAGCTTCGCTCTGGATAGACCCCTCGGAATCCCATTGGTATTATGACTATGTGTCTATGGGAGGCCGAAATCAAGGTAGGTGTGTATAGTCTTAACCTGAGACTTGCATCGCTAATACTTACGATAATCGATAGACTTTGGTCTTGGTGGTACAGGGCTTTAACCGGTTCTGCGTACACCACTTCTGGGTTTATCAGAGAGTCGTAGTGTATTGGGTGTGATGTCGAGACGGAAGTATCACTTCAGTCATAGTGGAGATGATGTCACGTAGGATACGGTATTAGTGCTCTTAAGTGCTGGCCGGCCATCGGGATATTATGACAAGGTCATGTATATCCGATTATAGAGACTAGTTACCAGACATCCGACATGTGCTTCGGACGGGGCAGACACTTATCCAGCCCCAGCCCTAGCACATGACTATCCGATACTGGGCCGATATACATAATACTACGGTATACTACGCTTGATACAGATCTATATATTCCTGTAAGAATATTTCTGGAGAATTGGGTAGGCATGGCACTTTGGTAGAAGCCAACCTTGTCTTGTAAATCGGTATAAACGTAGTACGAGGTACTTACGTGTTCGGACAGTCCGACGACCATATTTACTGCCAACATATCCGGAGATCTCATGGGTCGCTTCCCGAAGATTCACCGATGACGTATAACTCGCACTATGATTAATCTGGGATTAATTAGTAAAGAGAGAAGATTAATTTCTAGAGAGAGAAAATTAATCTGGGATTAATTACAGAGATATTTTATCTCGGATAAAATATCGTTAAAGAGAGAGAACGATTAATTTGGAATTAATCGATAAATTAATATATTCGATATATTATAACAAAATTAGATTTCGAAGCGGAATTGAAATTAGATTTTAATTCGGGCAAATGAATTAATTTAGAATTAATTCGTTAGCGACGAGAATAGTGAATTCGCTAGGCGTAATCATTTAATTACGACGCGACATAAAATTCATTAATTTGTAATTAACGAACCCGAGCCCGAGAGTGATTGCGAGCGCATTTGCATTTCGAATTCGAGTGCGGCACGCAAGTCACATCAAGCGTCAAATCACTAGTCACATCAATTGTCAAATCACTTGTCACTTTGAGTGATGTGACATGACAAGTTGTCACTTTATTAAAGTGAAGTGACTTGATGTAAAAAAGAGAAGTGATGGGTGAAAAGTTGAAAGCTTTTTGCTTTTGCTTTTGACTTTTTTAATTAAAAGTTTTGTATATATTTTATTTATATTACTTGGTAAATAAAAGATAAATAAAATCATATACAAAAGAATAACTCTCTCTCTCTTCATTAGTGACTTACGGTTTTAGGCTTTTAGAGCCATAAAAACCCTTCATCTCTCTCTCTCCTCACTTCACGTTTTTCTCCTCTCCCTCTCTTTTTCTTCTTCCTCTTCTCACGGCTTCAAGCCGATTTCTTCACAAAAATCTTCTGGTTTGACCGAATTTTTGAGAAGCAAATGAAGAAGAGTAGTGCTAGCACACACATGGGTTATATTATGGTGATAGGGAAACGAATTTATGAGCATGGAAAAGCTTGAAGCTTGGAGCTTCAATGGTGATGACAATGGCCGATCATGGAGGAGACCACCACCACCAAAACCGAGCAGCCCACTGCATGAGGAAGCCACTGCCGAGCTTTGAGGGAGGCAGAAAACGCATCTTGTTCTTCGCATCTCAAACCCTTCAATGTGAGTTATGTTTCCGCCTTACTCCTTTGATGTGTTCATACGAATTTTGTGCTTGATTTCATGATTCTTGGGACCTATTTTAGAAACTCAACAACTATTCATCTGAATTTTTGAGTTGCATATTTTTACCTACTTCTGGTTCTAATTTAGATAAATGTTCAACACGGAAGTTGTAGGTATCGATCTTAGATTTTCGATGATATATAATTCATAAAAATTGAAGTTCATATAGAAATCTTACGGCCTAAATACATGTGCTATTCGGATTTAACCTTGGAATGAATTCCTTATCAGAACTGCAAGAATTTTTCTGAATTTCCAAAACTTCATTTCATGAACGTATAAGTGTTCGAACATAATTTTTATCATATAGAATACATCCCATTACATAGTAGTCGTCAGGATTACTGGGGAGTTACAGACGGCGACATGTGAAGTTGATAACCACGCGTAAGCATGTCTTACGAGTCAAAGTGCTAATGTGGTTCTTAGTGAGCACAAGACAACTTGAAATATTATATCTATGTATTGTGAATGTTATTACTCGAGGAATAAAATTTTCGCAGGACAATCCATGGAGTAAAGAGTAAAAGATCAAGGAATGTCTTGTGTATTTTGTGTATTAATTAAATTAATATAGAAAACCAAAAAGCCCATTCAATGCATTAGTTTTGTTGTATGTATGTTTACAATTCAAATGGTTTGAATAACATGTCATGTAGCATAGGATGCCCACTCATGCATTATAACATACCATGACATTAAATGTATGTTGATTTAATCTAAGCATAAAAGTTATGCAAATTATAAATATTTAAATTTTAGATTAATACATGCAGAAAAAATAAATGGTTTAAATTAAATAAGTTTAAAATTTGGTAATTCGGAAAAGACGATTGATAGAAGACTATATATTTATTTTGGTATATAGGATGAAAATCCGGATATAAATTCCATAACCGATTCCTAATGGACGGTAGTATGGTCTGCACTCGGGATACAACTCTACGTATCAATTAAAATAACATAAGTCACCTATATCTGATAAAATAGTTTAATTAATAAATTACCTAAATCTGATTTTTTTTAAACTTAATATAGTGAACTAAAATTTAAGAGTTAAAATTGAAATAGGTCACTATAGATTACTTAATTAAATTAGTTTAATTAAGTTACATATTAGTTTGGACAGTAAATATTAGTGAAAAAAATTTTAAGTGTTAAAATTTGGAGATATCATTAATAAACCACTAGTATTAATTAGGTTATATTTTAGCCACACATAATCTAAATAAATTAGATACTGGTGTAATAGAAACCTTAAACTCTAAAATAGTGGGTGGGAGAGGGATATATGAAAATATATCTCGTGATCTCTGTTGTTAGTCCGAAAACGTGATATTCAAAAGACACCTCGAGACAACATTGTTTTTGTCCCCTACGAATGGTGTCATTTTAGGTCAATATTAGGATTGGATTCCGAGAGGATAGGAATTCTAGATATTTTTGGTGAACTGACCTACCCTACGACGGCGGTTCACTAGTTAAGTCTAAGTGTTCTGAAACAACGGGTTACATTCACAAAGGAATGATTAAAGTGTTAATCAAAATTCCTTGATCAAATCAAACAGTATTTGGTTAATATAGGAATAAGAGTTATTCATTTATATATTAATCAATTGAGATTGTCTCGATCTATCATGCAAATACTTGACCTACCCTGCGACAACACTTATTTGTGGGATGATAGATTTTTGTGGCATAGTAATTATTTTTTAGGTTTTTGATTCATTTTACATGGTTCATGCATCATGTTTAATTTTATGTCAAAATATTTGTGATGATTTTAATATGCGATGAATGAAATTTTTGAAATGCATGTTTATTTTAAAATTTATCACTTTAATTTAATCTAAACAACACCAAACAAGTCTCACTATCATGCAACAACTCAAGAACAATTCTAGGTCATCAATGAGTGGCTTAGGAACTCTTGAATGCAAACATGATTATCATATAATCAAAAGTAAGCCATTGAAACCATTTAAGCTTACTTTATAACCATACATGCATTCATCTTTCATACAAGTTCAAAACCAATTAAAACACAAACTATAAGTGTAGAGACAACATTCTAGCAACATATGTTGTAGCTAAGCTTGTTAGAAATATTTTCTATGTTGGAAGATTTAAAGAAAAACTTACAAAACTCAAAGATTTACAAGCTTTTTTTCTTTGCCTTCAAACTTTTCTCACAACTATTTTGTATTTGTATTGGTAACTTATAAACACTTAACCTAATAAAATGAAACAAAACAATATATACTTCCACCAACAAACCTTGGCCAGAATTTGTGTATAAGAAAATATCTAGATATTTAATTTTTGTTTCAATTAATTTGTTTTATCAACTTGCATTTTAAATCATTACACCTTTAATGAATTTCAACAAGTCAACTAAAGCAACTTAAGGCATTTCCAATAAATATGAAAACTTAAGATATTTATATTTTTAATTAATTTAATTATTTAACAACTAAATAATTAAATAATTATTTAAATATAAATATTTTAAATATATGTATTATATTTACATTAAATATCCAAATACTTATATGTATTTATGATATATGTCAAATATCCCAATTTGATATTTAATTAATGTGTATTTAATAAAATCTATCATTAAATACAAATACACAATAATTAGGAAATGACTATTAGGTCTCTTCGCATGTATATTTCGTTTAACCTTTAAACGACTTATAAATAATCAGTATTATTCATAAAAGTTGCCCTAGTGCTCTACGAGTATATTTCACTAGTGAGACTCTATAGATTCAGGCATATCTGTCACGAAATCCAATTTCGTGTCCATAATTTACCCACCCGTAAATTATGATGACCACAGATAAACTCGATGAATCATACAGATTGAGGTCATGGCATATGTATAATTCCTTCGTCACAGGTATCCAGATATATCCCAGAGATATATATGTAAACGTCAAATCTCTATACAGACAATCCCGTCGACATCTCTATTAGCAATCTCTAAAAGAACACTTAGAACTGACTTATAAAGTGTACCATGGGCCCATGGTTTTTATCTTATTGATAATCATATATGGACTACCTATGCTCTGTACACAAAATTGACGGATCATATCTCGACATACACAGGACACCCTGAGGATCTGTCCACACCCAACGAACATGCGGAGGTTTGATCTAAATAGATCGGTGACGTGACTGCCATCTAAGTGTGGAAGATGTATCATGTGCTCACAGTGGTATCTTAAGTCGAAGAATCACAAATGCTACTCAACTTGAGAAGATTCTTAATGACGTTGGTGTACTATCCATTAAGAATCTTTGGTGAGTCGTTCGGTGTTTATCCACTATAAACACCTACACGTCTATACGAGTCTCCAAGACTCATGGTTCATTGAGAAATCATTGGAATCATATATTCCAGTATACGACATGTACCGATCTCAATGGGTTTACTTTATTGACCAAGTAGTGTAAACCTTGACCAGGAACTGTCTGAGAATGACAACATCATGATACAACTCAATGTCAGTTGCGAAGCTTTTGCAACTGCATCATGACTAATCATTCTAAGGTCGATTACATCTTTACCATATAAAGAGATATAGTATATTATAGAAACTGCTCATTTTATTCATAATAAAATATTTATAATAGTATTTACAAGGAAAGACAACGGGGAATTGGCGCTCTGATCACCAACCCCAACAAAATATACGAGAGAAAATTACGTGAAAAGAAAAGTAACATGAAAGTTGTCTTGGTCTTTTAAAGACCTTAAATTTGTCCTAAATGAGGAATTTCCTCTAGAACCAAATTGTATATGATACTCACCTCTTTGGAGTCCATGCTGATAGATCCTCGTAAGCCTAGTGGAGAAGCAAGTGTTGCTGAGTCTTTCAAAACTACAAAGAATAGAAAGAAACACTAGGAAGACAAATTGTACAACTACTTGATACATGGAAAGACTTTGATGAAGGTACCTTTACCATGAGAGTCAGAACATGAGATTCTTTTTCAGTAAAAGTAGTGGGAGTTATCAGTTTTCAATTTTCAAATAAAAGTTATTTGATTTAAACAAAGTGTTGTTTATTTATGTTTTGTCGCAGAAATTTGATTTCTTTTTCAAAACTATTGCATGATGGTTTCCATTTTATTTAATAAAAATAGTTCTTATTTCAAAAATGGATTACCAATATGCAAAGGAAACTAAGAGATAACTTGTATGTGTTAAGTGTAGGAAACGCTTTCCTTGCGCAGTGGAAACAGTTTGGGTACACAGATCAGACTTGAAAAATTTTGATGCACTTCCCTTTGAATTGCCGAATGTTACTGCCACCACCACTGAAATTTTTCTTCAGTTTTAGACAAAATTACAGCCCTGAAACAACCTCGGAACAGTCCCCGAATAGCTGGATAAAAACTGGATTGTTTTGGACTAGATTCGCGCCCAACGCACTGCAGAAACAGCCCCTAAAATGCGTGGACTATGACTGTGTTTCAGTTCTGATTTTTCACTTGAAAACAGCCCCAACACAGCCCAAAAACAGCACAAAATGTTCCCCAAAAAAATTGAATTAAAACGAAACCAAACCGAGTTTCGTTTCAGCAAACAAAATGGGCGACAGTGACCAAAACAAAGCCTCACTGCCGAGTACAACAAGAATAAGAAGAAGATGATTATTTGTTTGAAACCAAAAAGTCTTCCGAACTATATCTCGTTACCAACAAAAACTTGTGTGGGCAAGACTCACAAAATAATCCCTAAACATTTTAGAGATTTAATCACACTTGGTATTTGTTTTTAATTTCTTCTTGTTCTATCTTTTGGTTTGTCTCAACTTTTGACATAATAATATTATTAATTATATTAATAATATTTATACATATGTGAGTATATAATTGGACTATCCAATTATACTAAATCCGCTATAGTATATCGAGCTAGCACGGAGACCAAATGGACCTACGGTTCCGAGCTCCAATAATCTCGAAATATTAATTAAGCTCTTAATTAACTATTCTGAATTATTAACTCCGGGTTATTCCA